>CAUJNA010001591.1:987565-1074088 GCA_963377175.1 Effrenium voratum | reverse complement strand
GTGCTGGTTTGAGGCACCTTGCTCGAGCACGAAAACGGCGAAGGATCACACCCACAATTATTGACGTGTACAACTGGGTTTCTTTGGTTTCACGACCAGCACAAGGTCCATGCTCATGGTTTCCATTGCATTTCTTAGACAACGAGCCACCAAGTTCAAAGTTCCATGAGACAACTCTCCATGGTTTCTTGATTGGCATGGTTTTCTTTGCATATCTTTGTTTCAAGCCATAGCGACACCCATCAAACTCGTGACTAGTCCCATCATGCACGACCTCATGCAGTCTCTCATCTTTCCAATAATCACAACTTCCAGGCAACTCAAACAAAATCGCAGCTCGTTTTGTCATGGCATGCCGTTTAATTTCAACGAACCGTTCAAATAATCTCCAAAATTTTCTTTGTTTGGCCTCGATTTTCTCTGCGGTGTCAATGCCGCGAGTCTTGTTGAGGCGTGCCCATGATGATCCCCCCGTGCAAGGCCCGGCGAAGAACATCAAATCGGAAGGTTTGGTAAGCACATGTCTGGCGATTCTCCCCCCGTACTCGCTCAGTAAGTCATCAACCAGGGTTATGGTGACAACCTGCGGCCCGTCATGGCGGGCAAGAGCAGTGAACCAGTTACGTGGTTCTGAACATGCCATCAGCACGATGGGCCGAGCCAAGTCAACACTGTAAAGAGTGACGACTGTGCGAGTTCTCATACCAGGAAGCGAGACATGAACAGGAGCGCGAAGCACACCACCGTCGTGTTTGACCATCGCGAGTTCAATATCCGGCGCTAACTGTGGCTTGTGCTTCACCGCAATGCGATACGGAACAAAACAACGACCAGGGACAAGCTGCTCGTGATTGATATGCAGACAACGCATGAGCAATTTCAATCGGAGCAACGTTTCCAAAGCAAGGTCGTTAACACACTTCAACTCTATGCGCTCGTTCGACAGTTCTTCAACAAATGCGGCCAGCACGGATTGCATGTCAACATCCCCGGACCCGACGTGAATTGGTCGTGGTCGTGGAGACCGTTCCCGCGCCGGTGCAGCGACCGGTACGGGATGAAACTGTTGAAATCATAAAGGTTCAACCCAACCCATCACCAGATAACATTGTAAGCCTCTGGATCGCCCGGTCCTCAACTTTGAGGCCACATCTATTCTGTGTCCAAAGGGAAACGGCTTACTTGCTCCTAAAACGTGTCATAATCATAAGGGAGGTTTACACACGCATCGATCTGGTCCTTATAACAAATAACTGATCATGTCTCTTCTATGTTTATGCATCCTTTGATGCATCCATCCTCATAAAACTGGGGCATGATCGGAATGTGTGTGTACGGAAATGTGGGAACTCCGTCAACCGTTCCCGAAGCAGTCTGCATGGTCCCTTTTATGGGATCACACGTAGGTGTGAGCGCCTTGAGGGTATCCGGGTCAGACAGCAAGCTCGGGTCAAGTAGACCAATCTGCAAACATGCATGTTTCCATTTGCGCCCATCATTGAACGCCTTGGTGTAAATATCGGCCGTCATCCTGTCGGTGACCTCATACGCCAAGTACATGTAATCACGTGTGAACATCTCATGCATCCACGAAATGCTAACACCATGGCTTCTCTCAAGGTGGCGCATCGTGGGGTTTCTCCCCGATCGCACGACACCGATCATAGCCTTGTTATCGTCATAGAACACAAAGTTCGGTGACTTCTTGAGAATCCGCTCTACCAGCTTGAGAGCGTGCATACCCATCGATCTCATGGCAACATCGGCCGCAACAATCTCGGCCTCGGGAGTGGAGTGACTCACACAACCCTGTCTTTTAGAGCTGCCAGACAACGGAAACCGGGTATTAGGCCCTTGTATATTCAAGTGTCCACTGGAGGTGGAACGCAGCGAGTCAATGCATCCCGCAAGTCGCGTCCGGGTGGCGCCGCGCACATCGTCCGCGTGGCTCCCAAACGCAACCGACTATGCCACGCTTGTAGCACGCGCACATCGCGGATGCAAACCCTGATCATCTGAGCCAGTCCATCGATGCATCGCCTGAGCAGGCGATCCACGATAACAAATCGAAAGGAGCAATCCAGTGCACCGTGCTGCAACTCTACTGTGCACAAGCAGCGGCATGCGGAGCAAGGTGTCCACGCACGGGCTCCTTCATGGCCAACTCAGGAGTCCCTCCCCGTTGGTCCGGCACTGTGGCAGAACCGTCGGTGGGCACAAGATTGTTATACCAATTGCACACGACTGACGGCCCCTCTCTGGCAGGCTTCCGTGAGACGTGATTCTTTGTTTCTTCATGCAACTCAGGGGTGACAACCTTATTCAACTTCACGTCGCCCGCCACTTCAAGATAGCGGTCGACACAGGAACGTAGGAACTGTTCCATGCCATAGGTCACCGTTGTTACTCGGTGTCCGTTCCCGAGAGTGACGTTTCCCTTGCTTTGATTGCAACCAAGGTACATGTCAAGTCCAGTCTCGGGCTCAATCTTCAAACGTGTACGCAACATGCTCCACCCTTGGGCAAGGTTCTTCTGCGGCCTTGCCATTTTGAAGTCGTCGACATACACAACCAGAACAAGCTGGAGCTTTTCGTGAATGTACACTGAAGGCCATTCTTCGCCGATGGGCTCAAAACCAACGGCACGCACCGACTCATCGCAGTGCTGCTCCCAAAATGTTCCTGCATCTGGGTGTCCGTACAGCGCCTTCCTCAACGGGACGACTGGTCTTCTGTACTTATCCCATTTGCATTCACTTGGCACAGCCTCCGGTGGCAGTTCAATCCACCACGGCGTGCCTCTCAAGGTGGCCTGTATGTACGCTTGAACAGCGTCGGCCATCTGCACATCCCAGCCATCATGACAACCCAAAAAATCCGCCCAACGCGAGGCCTCAAACGAAGCAGGAGAGTTCCCCAAGTCTTGAAACATCGCAGCTTCAAAGCTTTGATTCTTCACTTGGTTCCCCAGCAACACGCCTCTACCCTTGAACTTCCTCTTAGGATCACCAACAGGCAACTGTGAGTGCTTTTCAACGCAAATACCATGTGCGCGAGCCATGTGTATCTCTTCTCCTTTCGCTTTTGCCTCCTTGGCTACCGCGTCATATTCACGCACTGCGCCAAGATCGAAGACGCCCTGGTCGATTAATCCCATCATCGCTTTTCATTGATGCAATGCATCGTATATCAACATCTCTTCTGGCCTACCGGCCTGATACCTGCTGCCGGAAGAATCTGGGCCAACCATTATTTTCTGTGCTGTATCCGTTGTGCCACGCACGGCATCGGATGGTACTTTGCCGCTCGTCTCTGCCGATCGTATAATGTGAGTGGTAATTTTTCCGTTGTTCATCCTGCAGATTCCTCCTATCCATGTCTGCGGTGGAGGTCCGTCGATCTGTCGATCGATGATCCGTCCTGATGCTGTCTCGCTTGTCTTTATGACTTCTTACGATTGATGCAACCGTTTTCGTCCAGTTTTGGAGTCGACTTTGATCGCTCAGACGAATTTGCGGCATAAATCTTTTGATGTCTTTTTGACGTCTGACGTCGTATGCTGTTTCATGACGTCTTGGGACTGTTTGGAATCCATGAGAACAACCACCCCGTCGACAGGATTAACAACAATCCTGACCCATTCAAGCTCAGCCAAGTGCTTCCCATCCATTGGGTTCTTGATCTTGGATATGTTCTTCCGCAATCCCCAATTGTACTGCCATTCTACTCCACCCCAGCGGTTCCGAAGCATCGCTCGAATTCTCTTACCACCGGGCATCTGTAATGTCCGTGCCTCTGCCGGCGCGGAAATATCAGACTCTTTACTCTTGGGATCTTCCTCTTTTCTTTTGCCACCGCCCTTCACTTCGGCCTTCTCTTCCTTGGTGTAATATTTACTCATCATCTTCCATTCTTCAGGAGTGAACTCTGGAGGTCTTGATGTCTTCATTAGCCTGAATCCGTCCTTCCCGACAGGATACGGTCTCCCGGCCTTGTCGATCTTAACCTCCTTGCCATCGTCGTTGACGTACGTGATACCATCCCCGGGTAGCCCAACTGACACGTGTGGAAGGTCGGACTTTACAACCTTCTCATCGCCCTTAGGGTGTCCATCTCCCTTCCCTTTTGAAGAGCTCGGTCTAGCATCTTCTTCTCCTGCATGATCCCCCCGATCTCCGGCGATTACCCCCGGGCCATCGTCGAGCAGTAGACCAGCGATCTGATCGACCTCATCGTCAAGCAGTCGCTTCTCGTCACTCTGCAGCAATTCAGGCTCGTAGTCCTCATCCTCGATCAGGCGGTCACGTGCATCCAGACCGATTGCATCAATAGACATCTCTATTCCTTCCAAAGTCTCGTTGGCAACCTTGTACTTCTGTTGTATTGGGAATGTCAGAGGAGATTTCAGGATCATCCTCTCCGTCTGTTGTGGCATTCTCAACCGAGGCGGAACCTTTGCCTTCTTGATGTTCAGCTCTGCACCCGCAAATGCAGTAAGTGCCCAAGCACGATACTTGTTTGCCCAACGCATACCGGTGCTCAACACATATCCAGCAAATATACCAGTTTCCCCTCTCGGCTCGAACTTCTCCCTCTTTCCCCCTCGTGCTTCACTCGGCTTGAAGTCCACTAGCGCACCAAAAGGTATCTTCTCGCCCTTGAACTCCTCGCCATGCAGCCTTATCCATGCACTCGATCCGTTCACCTCTTCGATGTTCATGAGATGGCACAGAGTGGTGATGGCTTGCACCCAATAACACGTGGGTAGACCGGCATGTACTAGACAAGCCGAAGTCTGGTCAATGATGAATTGATTTGTTCTTTCAGCAAGGGAATTGTTCTGCGGCCGTCCAGGCAGCGATAGGTCGTGGTTCAGCTTCAGCCCCACGCACGCATTGATCAGTTCCGGGCCATCATCCGAATATACCTGCTTGATTTTCCTCCTCCCGCAGAAGTGCTTGATAGCCCTGACGATTGAGTCAGTGTCTCTTCTCGCGGTGGGATAAGCCATGATAATTCCGGTATATATGTCCCGGATGATGAGCGCATACCTGCCTTCCACTTCATGATCTCCTGATGCCGTCACAAAGTCGAACGTCACCAGGTCACCGAACGTCTTCACTTCCCTTTTGAATGCTCCCGTTCGTGATCTGAAGTGTCTCATTCGCAGAAGGGATTTCGGTATCTGTGTGTGAGCAAATGAGCTATGGAGTTGGCGTCCTTCTTGAGGACTCCCACTTTCCTCTTTATTGATGATCCTTCGTACACGTCTACTTCGATTCCGGCATCTGGATCATCTTCATCAACCTCTTCCTCGTGAGCTTCGGCATCACCATGTCGATGCGGGACTGACCCAACATTTACAGGTATTTCCTCAGCCACGGCAGGCGGACGTACCGGACCGGCTCCTCCGGGTGGCCCGAAGTCGAATGCCCCGTCGTGGTGTTCGCCCTCGGCCTCTGCGGACTCACCGACAGCGGCGGGTGTGACGTCGTTCTCATCGTCATCTCCCTGATCTGCCTCGTCGTTCGTTACCATCGCCAATACTTCCGAAAAGTGCTCCTTGAGGTCGTCTATCGTAGGGCGATGCCTGTTACTCCGAAGCTTACCATCACTCACTAGGTACGGGATGTCGTCCTTGACCTGCAAGTGCACGAAACCCTGCTTTGGCGTAACCATGAAAGGTAGTTTACCAGGCATCCAATGAAATGCATAACCCATCTTCATGCATCTCCTCCCCACTGACAATACCGTGGGTGTCTCATCCAATACATGCGGCTCGACAGTCTCGTCCAACTCGTCCACGACTATCTTGGCCACATCAGATGGGGAAGTGGAACCATTCGCGGTCTGGAACACGATCTCGTCGTCATCTTTCACGATGTCGACACCCAGGCTCTTCGCCTTGGCTCTTCCAATGAGATCATGACCACATCCGGTGTCCATCAACCATTTCACCCGTTTGCTGATGCACGTTGACATGGCGATGACGTTCTTCGGCATACCATGCTGCTTCCTCCAGCCTACAGCCGATTCCTTGATCTCGTCCTTGTTCCGATCATACTCGAACATTATGCTGCTCTCCTTGGTCACCGGGAAGTAATGCTTCTTATATACATCATCCACTACTTCTCTCAGTATCTTCGCACGTATCAATGATCGTTGGACTTGATAGGCTGACAATTCACGATGATCACTGCTTTTGAACTTCTTTTCGTCGACGTACACGTACTGATAAGGCTCATTCTCATTGTCCTCATAACCGTACCATTCCCCTTTTCGTTCCCATTGCCTTCTCTCGTCTTCGAGGTAGGTGATATCCCCATTCTCGTCGACGTCGAGCACTTCCTTGAACCACACCATTTTCTCGGGGATCTCGGACTCGCCAGACCATCTCGATGATTCGCTCATCGCGTCGTCATCGTGCTCGTGGTAGACAGTCTCGGCTTCGTCCGGTTCGACCTGATCGACGTCCTTCTTGAAGCTTACCTTCCCTGCAGGAGCCGATTGCTTCAGGACTATCGCGGGCATTGCGATGGCCCTCCTCGCAATGGCAGGCGCTGCGGCTTTGGCGGCAGCCTTCGAATTGGCTTGCGCCTTGTCATTTGACGTTGCTGGAGCTGAATTGTTCTTGATGAGCTCATGCCTATACTTGCAAGCGCTTCCCTTATCGCACTTCCCCTTCTGAAACGCGAAGCATGCTCCATCATCTCTCTTTGGTGACGATGATCTGGACTTGGATTTGCCCTTTCCTTTCCCCTTGGACATGCTCTCCAACTTGTGCTCCGTCTTCTTGCTGTGGGAAAAAGTGCATGAAGTGGTACCAGCAGGGGTTATCCTTGCTTCCGCCCGGACTCTTGCCTCTGTCGCTGGCACCGTCGGACTTGCCGTTCTTGCCAGCGTGGCCCTTTGCCTTGGCTTTTGGGAGCACAGGAGCGGCATCAGGTCCACCGGGTTTCCCCTTTCTGCCCTTGCCACCCTGGTTCTCCTGTTTGCCAGTTGCTGGAGCCGCATCCTTCCCGCCTGACTTCATCATCGACTTGACCGATTTCTCCTTCATGCCGAGCATCAGGTCTTCCCGATCTGCCTTGATCTGATAGTCGATCAACGCCAATAAGAATTCATACGTCTTCTGAGGATGCTTGTCCGGTAGTCTATGGTAGGCATTGAGGCCGAACTCCATCTTCTTGCTCCCTTTGATCTTCCTGTAAAGGATGTCTCTGAGAGCCAGCTTACTTGGTCTGTCCTCGCTCCTCATCTTTAGCAGCAAATCATACCATTTGTTCCTGAACATGACCAAGTTCTTGTCGCCAGGAAAGTCGAGGTTGAATAAATGCTCGATGTGGTAGACAAGATCCGTTCTGTCGGAAGTTCTGAATGATTGCATAACCAATGCCACCAACTCTCGTCCCTTCACGATCACCCCTTGTTGATGTCGTAGTTCAGAGTGTCGTGTAGCATCGAGGCATACGTCCTTGGCTTCGTCAGGTGCTTGTTTCAGCATGTTCTGCATGCCCATGGCCATCTTAATATCTATCGTAGCAAATCTGTCGCCACCTGAATCGCTAAGCAAATCCAGGTCTGGGTTCAACCCAAGAGCCTGCTCCAGCCATTTGTCCATGCGTCGGTATCTGGATCTGCACATGCGCTCAGAACATTCATCAGCAGTTGCATCTTCCAGGTGTCAAGTTGATGGATCTTTGGCCAGGCCGGAATAGATACTCTCTCGGCCTCTTTCCTCGAGATTCTCGGTCGATCATTCTTGATCTCTCGGTTATCTCTCGATCTCCTTCGTCTCCTCCGTGTCCGATCGTCTTCTTCCTCTTCTTTTTCCTCGTCTTCCTCATCTCCTTCGTCGTCGTCATCCTCATCCTCATCATCGGGTGGATCATCCGGAGGTCCTCCTCCGCCACCAGCGAGGCTCAACTGACGTCGACCCGCTCCCTGCCCATTCCCATTGGGCGGGAATCCACCGTACTCCAATGGGGGCGTAGTACCGTTGTTTCCCCCCCCATCACCACCACCAGTCGTAGTAGTGGATTGTGGGACATGCCCAACAACCCCTTGCATCTGGGATAGGTGTACATCGATCATTGGATCACCGAAAGACGGAAAGAGGATCGAACCTGGCATCAGCGACGAATTAGGGATTTGATTTGAAGACGATGACGGGACTGACCCAGCCACCTTCTTGTCTATCCTATTTGAATTAGCCTGGGTTCCTCCCTCAGCGCGTTTCACTACTGCTCGTTCACGATGTCCATCTTTGCTGCTGGAGGCTTCCTGTGTCTCCAGCTTCTTGTGTGCACGTAGTTCCTCGTTGTCAGCATCGAGTTGGCGTACAAAACTCTCTTCTTGCTTGAGCGCCGCCTCTCTTTCTTTCAGTTGTCTCTGAAGCTCATGCATCTCCTCGAGGTACTCATCGTACATTCCCTTAGCTGTCAATCTCCAGTACTCAGCCTCCTTCGACTTCTCGTCCATCGTGCACCGTTCCTCTTGTTTCTCTTCTTTGACCTGGGCTAACTCCAAGATCGCATCCTGACGATGACCACCTTCGACAGCAATCATCTGGTCCTTCATCGACACGTCGGACTCATACTGTTTGACGATCTCTTCTTTTTCGCGAAGCAAGCAATCTGCTCTCTTCGATTCCTGTTCCGCAAATACTGTAACGTCATTCAGCCTCGCCATCAGCTGGTCCCTGGAGTCCTCCAAAGAGTACGTCTCGGGGCGCTTGACGAGTGCATGCTCCAACTGTGATTTCAGACTTTGGACCATCTCCTCCTCGTTGAACTTCTCGATAGATGTAGAAGATTCTATGCCTCTGATCTGTTGCTGATAAACTGATATCTGTTGTGAAGCCTCACGGTGTATCTGATTTGCACGTATAGCTGATTCCTGCGCGGCCGACTTCTCGCTTGCCATGTAGGATTTCATCAATGCAATCTCCCGCTTCTGCTCCATGATAGTTCCTTCAGCTTGCCTCATCTGTTGCATTATAATATTCGACTCCATGTCTTTCTTCTCCCCGTACTGAAATGCGTTCATTTCCACCTTGCGCATCTGTTGGGCTTCTTCCTCAAACTTGCGCCATGCCTCAGCCATGTGGTGTTGGTGGTGACTCACTAGATGTCCCGACTGCTTGCTGGCAATCTCGCATCGTCTTTCCAGCTCCTGGATCCGGATGGTGCTTCCATAGTCTTCTTGGTTAAGATTCGCCATTGCTGCCGACATTTCATCAAGTGTCTTCTGATATTCCCCGATCTCCACCTCCATCTTATTCTTCTCTTTGATCACGGCGCGAAAATCTGCACTGGTGGGTGATTTTGACCTCCCACCCTTCGATGTCGATCTCACGCCCTTCTGCGACGTCCGTGGTGTCGCAGGCGAAGATGATGATCTTCTCGGTGGGGATTCTCTTTTCTTCGACTCCTGATGAACATCGATCTGCTTCCATGATCTTGTGGGAGTAGATATGTCGCTGAATAGCGCGGAACCTCCGCTCCCAGGTTCATCCTGTGAATCTGCAATCACATCCATCACCGCAGGAAGAGCCATCAACCCATTGGATCCCTCTGAGCTGCTGTTCCCAAAAGTTGCAGTACTTGGGCTCGCCGAAGACGCCATTGTACTGTGTAGGTTATCGTTCCTTTATTGTCCCTGTACCCGCAATAAACCAGCTGTCTCCCAGTCCAGTGTAGAGCTTGTAGTTACGGCTGATAACCTGTCAAGAGACGGCAAGGTGACGTCCCGTGGGACGCTATGCATCGAACCCTCAAGCTGTAATACCAACCACGTAGAAAGGTGTATACGGACGATGCCGTTATAGCCGAACCCGTGTAAACGTTGTAAGGGAGAAGGAATGATAGTTACAACAGTAGTCCTGACAAATGCAGCGCAAGCGAAGTGTTTTCGCTCTCTTAATGCCGATCACGTATGTATGCAGTCACACATCAGATCTTGAACCTCAATTGTGTCTTGAGCCAAATGGCGATCAATGGAACTTGGGAAGCAACACCAACAAGGACCTCAGAACAGCTACCCAATTTCGGCACGGGGCCTAGAGGGTTTTAACAGGTCCTAAGCATGAGCACTGCGTGAAGTGCAGGCCATGTGCTTCGTGCTGTGAGAAGCGGCATGTTCAACATGATTTGCTGCAGCTGATATTCAACAATCTTGTCCCTCCAACTTTAAGTGTGTCTGACAGCACATGTTCACGGCCAACATTGAGGGACCCATTGCACTTAGGGTGTCGCAAGCCGCCAACCCATATTCATGCTTCATGCTTTGCTTCCCTTGGTCTGGTGCGCTGAAAGCCGCTCCGAGGCTGTCCCTATCCCTGTCCTCCAGAACCAACACCACAGAAGTCAGAGCCTCGGATGGACATGCAATGCTGGTCATGTGTCAGCTGCAAAGAAGTTGGAGTTTGCTGCAAGCTGGCACACTCACTGTTTCTGCACAGTGTGGCTCACACATGAAGAATCTTTTGGACATCATAACTTGCAAAGTTTGAGGTGTTCAACATTGCAAAATGGTTCACAACTGTAGGTGCACAGTCTTCAAGATGGGCAGTCAATGGGCCCTACAACAAACACCACTCAGTTGTGACGCCAAGTGTATACACACTGACTGACAGAGATTCAAAAAGCACACATGCCACATAGCAACCTGGAGTGTCTCAGCCATGGGAGGGAGGAAAGGAGGAAAAGGGAATCAAAAGGGCGGGAAGGGCAAACGCAGCCCCTACGCGGTCTTGGAGCCCGACACTGAGTCCTCTGACACTGAGGACGGCAAAGGGGGGAAAGGACACAGCCCTGCACCTGCACCAGCGCGGCCCAAGTCACCTGTCGGCCCACCACCCGGCCACAAGCCAGCTCCAAAGCAGCGCCCTCCAAAGTCAGTGGATCTGGCAGCACGACCAAAGACTCCCGCACAACCAAAGATGCCCGCACAACGGCCACCACTGCCACCACAGCCAGCCGCACGCAACCCAGGCCCAGCGCCAGCCACCGCCACGACAGTCCCTGCCACAAGTGGCCATCATGCTGCCCCACACCCGCCGCAGCCAGATGCCCGCCAGCATGCTGCCCCACACCCGCCACAGCCAGATGCCCACCAGCATGCTGCCCCACACCCGCCACAGCCAGATGCCCACCAGCATGCTGCCCCACACCCGCCGCAGGCAGGCGCACGTCATGACCCAGCGCCTGGCACAGCTGCCCCAGCCCCGGAGCCCTTCCCGCCACAGCCACCAGTCATGGGGCCAGCCGACTTCATGAGTCAGTATCTTGCCGCCGGCTGCCCCGGCTTTCTTGCACCGCCTGCGATGCCCATGCCCATGGCGCCACCGCCCGTGATGAACCCCATGATGATGATGGGGCCAGGTGCAATGTCCCCCACGCAGCCGTTCATCACCACACCGCAGCAGTGGTCAGTGCCAAACATGGCGGCAGCTCCCCCGAACATGATGATGGGCCCACCCATGATGACGGTGCCAGCACCTCCGCCAGTGCCAAGGATGCCTGCACCTGACCACCGCCCGCCCCCGGAACCGGCAGCCCCCAGACCCCCCCCATCCATGTCGCGGCGCTCCGACCAGCCGTTCACGCCCCCCATCCCCAAAGCTGCAGCAGCAGCAAGCGACCGCCGCCATGAGTACCGGCCCGCAGGCCCTGCCCGGCAGCGCCGGTACCACCTCCGAGTCGCGGAGAAGGCAATCAGCCAGGCCAACATGGCGGCGGCAAAGGCAGCAGCGCAGCAGCAGCAGCACGACCAGATGATGCTTCAGCTGCAATGCGAACAGCGCAAGCAGCTGCAGACCCAGCAGGAGCAGTTCATCAAGGGCCCAGGAGGCGATGATGAGCCGTGCTCAAGAAATGGCCGACCGGAGCCTGCAGCCACCTGGCGATGTGGCAGCGGTGCACAGCCCGGGCAGTGCGAGCAGCAGCTGCAGAAGCAGAAGCGGGACCAGAAGCAGCAGCAGCAGCAGCAGCAGCAACAGCAGCAGCAGCGGGACCACCCATCAAGTCAGAAGCGGAGACCGGCACGCTAGCATTAAGTGTTGAGTTCTGAGCTGTCAATTCATTGTGTGTCAACATCCGCTTGCAGGACACAGACTCCGATCCATCGGACCCCGGCACCAAGAAGAAGAGCAAGAAGCAGCAGAAGCAGAAGAAACAGCAGAAAGCAGCGAAAGAAGACAAAAAGAAACAGAAGCTGAGACAGGCTGGCTGTGAGAGCAGTCTTGCAGCAGCAGTAGGTTTGACCAAACATGACACTCATTGTTGATTGCCATGGTCAGGCCTCAGACCGAAAAGACATGCCGGATCACCATCCTGATGAGGCAGGGTTGACCACTTCTAAAATCAACAACTGATCTAACTTGATTGAACTTGATTGGCGTTGATTGCTTGCATTGGATTGGCTTGATTACTTCGATTTCTTGTACTTGGCTTAAGACTGGCACTTCGGCACCGAGTTGACCACTGACTGCTCAACCTGACTTAATCCGAGTGACTGACTACCAAGTGACTTGCTGACTGATTGGATGCAGCTGGCTGCTTTGCTGGTGTCAGGACAGCCCTGGCCGTGATCGTCGAGGGGGCTCAAAGAGAGGACTGAACCCAATACAAATCAGCATTACAAAAAACATGTGACTGACTGACAGACTGATTAACAGTTGCCTGATGCAGGAAAGCCGGGGATGGTAGTGGCCGCGCACTGATCCAGGGCAACTCACCTAGCTCGTGGCAGCCAGCTCATAGCTCATGAAGAGTTAAACTTACACCAGGGCCAACCAAATGTGACCAACGAGCTGGCTGCTTTTTGGGCAACTAGTAACCTGAAGGCAAGATGGAAAAAACACGCGCGTGTCAGCTCGCATGTGCTCTTGCAGTGCATTTGCGTACTTACATTACACTGCTGCCATTCTGCAACATGATCTTTCGCCATCACACTGCTGCCAAGGAGCTGAAGACTGGAGATGGCCAGGCGCAGGCAGCCAGGGCACAAGTTTGTGCATCAGTCAGCTTTCCTCTGCCCCTGCTGCAGGCAGCTTTCTCATCTCAGAGTGCACATGCCTGGACCTGAGGCGCCGCACTCCCGCAACACATCCTCAACCTGCTGCATGAAGCAGTTGTTGCCAGCATGCCAACTCCAGCCGAGTGAGGCAGCGAGCGCCGAATGAGGCAATGTCTCTTGGTTGGCTGAAGTGCTGAAAGAAGCACTCAGCCTGCTGGCAGCACTGGGCTGTGAAGGAGCGGCCTGCCGAATGAGGCAGAAGGCGCTGCAGCACTCAGCAAGACCTTGTTCCAATCAGCTCCACAGTGGTGTACTGTGCTCCCGCTGGGCCCCCAAGCATTTAGCAGCATGTCATTAAATTGATGCGGTCAAGCGCTTGGTTTGCTTGTCATCTCCATGAACCTGGCTGAGGCCTTGCCTCGACCACTGACAGCAAGCCAGGTGTTCGGTGCGAGCTGGCAGGCTTGGTGCACCTCTGGCAGTGCCTCAGTCGGCACTGGGTGCTGCGCTCAGCACTGGCCTCATGCACCAGGCTGTCACCTGCCACTGCCATTGCCTTGCTTTCCAGGTCAGTATTGAGTTGAGTGTCACCAACTCTTGAGCCTCTGCAGGCAACTTGCTCATCCTGCCTGAGCCTGGTGCATGTGGAGCTCGAATGACGGCACCCTCAGTCTGCTGAGTGAAGCAGTTGTTGCCAGGTGCCTTGCATCTCTGCCCAGGTGCCGAATGAGGCAATGCCCCTTAAGTTGGACGAAGTGCTGAAAGAAGCATAGCCTGCTGGGTGAAGCACTTTTTGTAGGAGCGGCCTGCCGAATGAGGCAGAAGGTGCTGCAGGTTCCACAGTGATGTACTGTGCTCCCGCTGGGCTCCCAAGCATTTAGCAGCCAAAGCGGTGTCATAGAATGATGGTGCTGTCAAACGCTTGGCAGCTGGTTATTTCATGAACCTGGCTGAGGTCTTGCCTCGACTAGTCACAGACACTGATGGCAAGCCAGGCACCTCGTTCGGTGCTTGGACACCTCATTCGGTGTCTGAGTTGAACACACTTCTGAGTTGAACGCACTTGGTTCGGTGCTGGGTGCCTGATTCGGCGCTAGGCACCTCCGGCAGCTGGGCCTCATTCGGCGCCACCTCAGTCGGCGCTGGGTGCTTCACTCAGCACTGGCCTGACACATCAGGTGGCCGTCATGGAACTGTGATAGCCAGTCAGTGCCATTGCCTTGCCTTCTGGGTGTCAGCTGTAAGTATGAGCAAGTGAGCCTCCTCAGTCTGCTGAATGAAGCAGTTGCTTTCAAGCTGCCTTGCAAATGAGGCATCTATGCCCAACTTAAAAACTCCAGCCCAGCCGGGTAGGCAGTGGGTGCCGAACAAGGCAACGCCTCTGATTTGGTGCAGTGCTGAAAGAAGCACTCAGCCTGCTGGGTGAAGCACTTTATGTAGGAGCGGCCTGCCGAATGAGGCAGAAGGTGCTGCAGGAAGCACACTCAACACTAAGCTCTTGTTCCAACAGTTGCACAGTCAGTCACTTCCACAGTGATGTACTGTGCTCCCACTGGGCCCCTAAGCATTTAGCAGCCAAGCAGTGGTGTCATAAAATGATGGCGCTGTTAAACACTTGGTTTGCTGGTCATCTCCATGAACCTGGCAAAGGTCTGGCCTGAACTAGTCACGGACACTGACAGCAAGCCAGGCACCTCGCTCGGTGCTTGGACACCTCATTCGGTGTCTGAGTTGAACGCACCTGGTTTGGTGCTGGGTGCCTGATTCGGCGCTAGGCACTTCCGGTGGCACTGGGCGCCTCATTCTGCGCCAAAAGTGCTGGCGCCTCAGTCGGCGCTGGGCACTTCACTCCACACTGGCCTCACACATCAGGCGGCGGTCAAACTGAGAAGCATTTGCCTGAGGCCAGCCTTGCTGCCACTGCCTTGTGCTTTCTGGGTGCCAAGCGCTGACCTCAGCCAGCCTGCAGCAATGGCTTGAGTTGACTGTCACCAACCCTGCTTCTGTGTCAATGACTGTCGGGCAGGGTGGTAATTGCAAGGCTGTCTTGGTGTTTGTGTTGGCGTTTGATTTGTTGTGTTGGTTTGCTTGGTGTTTGAACACACGGCAATGGTGTTTGTTGTAAACTGGTCTTGTTTGTTGTTTGTGGTATTTGCAATTGTTTCTCATTTGTTCTGGTTGTTTGTGTTTGTGTGGTATTTGTGGTATTAGTGTTGAAATTGGCACGCACCGCTGTTTTAGTTGGTTCTTGTCGCTTGTGTCCTGTTTGTTCTGGTTCTCAGTGGGATTTGTTCTCGTTGTTTGTGCTTGTGTGGTTCTCGGGGGGAGGGGTTCTCAGTGGGATTCATTCTTGTTGTTTGTGCTTGTGTGGTTCTCGGGGGGGGGGGGGGGGTCATTCTCACTGTTTGGCGTTTTTGTGGTATTTGCACGGCTGTCCGCCTTTTGACGGGTAGGCGGACTGCCTGAAAAAAGGTCTGGCAACTGGTGTGTAATGTTTGCAAGGGAAACTGGGAGTGATGAGAACCAGGGAGTGGTACAAAGCTACGAAGCTTGATTGATGGTTTTGGTCTTCAAATGTTGTGGGCTTCAACTTACTGCATTTTGCAAAAGAATCGGCTTGTGCTTCAAGTTTTGGTTCAGCAGATGGGGTTGAAATGCAATGGCAGACCTCATAGAGCTGCCACCTGAAGATCCGGGATGTGGCATTGATGACATCTTCGGCACCGGCAGTGGCCTCTTCACATCTGGTGGCAGTGCCAGTGCTGGCAGCACTTCTGCAGGTGCTGCAGCTGCACCAGCTGGCCTGGACTTGCCCGAGGATGTGTCAGACGGCAGTGATTTGGAGAACTGCCAGTTACTTGTCATAATGCGGTTGGCAACATTTTCTTCGAAAAGGGCATTGAGCTAAGCACTTTTGACCCTTTAACTTATTAGATTGCACCACAAGGAATTAGTCACAGTGACCAAGGTGGATGTCACGCTCATGCTGCAGCCAGGGCTGTGTGCAAATGTTCACTCCATCTGCAACACGAGCTCGAGTTGAGCAGTTCCATGATCTAACTGCCAAGCAGACACGGGAAGAGCGCTCTGTGTTCTTCTTCGACTTGCTGCGGAGGATGATGCTGTCCGAGAAGGGCAACTATCAGCCAGTTCGGCAGTTTACCTTTCTCGGCCAGAAGGTGTGCCACCAGGCTTTTTTGATTCTGACAGGGGTCAGCAAGGCCTATGTGCGCCGCTTGATGACTGCCATTGAGAGTGGCGCCCTGCAGCCTCCAACTGATGGCCGAACCTGTCGGACAGTGAGGGACCAGCCACAGAGGTCATCAGTGGACAGCTTCTTCGACTTTTGCTACTGGATGATAGCTGAGCCTTTGGCAGAGACTCTGACAGATCAGCTGGAGCCCGACACAGTGCATGCCAGCATGGTGGCCAAGGTTGAGCAGGAAGCTCAGCAGCCAGTGGTGGACCCCACTGCTGAATGGATCCTGGCTGGCAGCAACCCAGTGGTGGCAGCAAGCAAGGACATGGATGAGCGGGAACAGCGCTGGCTTCCACATTGCCGCATTGCAGATCTGTACGAGCAGTACTGCTTGGGCTTTGTGCCGCAAGGCCAAGAGCCTGCTTCCTCCACATTGTTCTACAAGCTTTGGCGTGAGCACTGGGCTGGAATCCTTCGCATTCGAAAGTCTGCTCAGCATGCAAGATGTCAGAGCTGTGTCCTGTACTCAGAGTACAGGGCAAAGGCCAGGTCTGAGGAAGTGAAGGAGAGCATCCAGAAGGCTTACACCAAGCATTTGGCTGGAGTTTTTGCCGACCGTGACCTGGGGAGGAGGATGGCGCTGCAGAGTGAGCAGTCCAATCAATTGAGCTCCCCATTGCCCCACTCCAAGCGAACTCTCTATGTATGCTTGGATGGAATGGACCAGGCGTGTTGGGGCAAAGCTTTTTTTGTGTGTACAAAACACTGCCTGGTGCCAAACCATGTGATTTGGTTCTTTCACACCCTCTGGCGAAGTTCTCGCTGCCCCGCCACAAGCAGGCGCAATCTGGGAAGGTGTGGGAAACCTTGCATCGCCCGGCGCTCCACAACATCCTAGTCTTGATTCATGGAGTTTGCGAGTGCTACTTCCTGATGAATCTGGACCAGGAAAAGGATTCAAATTGCCAATGCACGGTGCTTTGTGGCCTGGCAGCGATAGTCATGGGTTTTGGTTTGACTGTTGTTGGCGCATTAAGTTTTTCATTGGCTAGGAAGAACAAAGTTAGGGGCAAGAGCCAGTCAATCAGCCACTCAGGCCGTGCCATTGACATTGCGGCCACCTTGCTGCAGTCTCGCAATATGTGCCTGCCAAGCCACTGGGTGATTCAGGCTGACAATACCCCACGAGAGGGTCGCAATCAATGGCTGGCACTGTGGGCTGGGCATATGGTGGCATCTGCCCGAGCAGCATCCATTTCATTATGCTTCTATCGTGTGGGGCACACGCATAATGAAGTGGATCAGCGGTTTTCAATGCTGGCCAGCATCATGAACCGGGCGAATGTGATCCAGACCCCTCAGGAGCTGAAGAGGCTGATTGAGTCGGAGCACCATCAGGTGAAGGGCCGGGAGATCTTCGCTGAGATCATGCCATCCTCCTTCAACTTTCAGTCCTGGCTGTCGCCGATGGGCGTGTCGTTGACTGGAATGGTGTACCAAGAGGGCCTCACGGTCAATCATGTGTTTCGGGTGGTGCGACGAGGAGACCTGCAGAAGCATGCCGGAAGCGAGAAGTGGACGGTGACAGCGCCAGCTGCAGCGGAGGTGGACGATCAAGACGCGATCCTGCTTACAAAGCACTGGATGTCATCGAGCCACCTGAGCCAAAACCCGATCCTTTTGGTGCCCAAGGCGCAGGTGAAAGCAGTGCAGCCAGCTGATGGTCCACCACATACCCTGCCGAACAATGAGATGACTGACAGTCAGAGGCAGCAGTTTGAGCGGACTGCAAAGTTTGTGGAGAAGCCGCCTTGGCACATGACCGATGCCAGTGACTATCTCCGAGGCTTGTGCCACCGCAGTGAGCACCGGATGGTGCCAGCTCCAGAGCCACTGGTTTTGTATCAGAAGAGGCCAACCTTGCCAGCACCAGACGCATTAACAGGTGAGCTGTCGGAGGAGTGGAAGGACTTTGCCCCGGACAGCCCCCGGCTGCAAGCAGTTCAGGTTCACCCAGTGGCACCAAAGGTGCCAAAGGCCAACCAGAAGCGGCCCAACAATGCACAGCAGGAGGATTCTGACCCAGAGGTTGAGCAGCTGTTGGCAGTCCAGCAGGCCGAGCTCCCTCCTCGTGCAAAAGCAAGAGGACGTCCCAAGGGCCAGCCAAAGGCGCCCCCAGCAATGAAACGACCAGCTGGCAATGAGGCTCCCGTGCCCAAAGCCAAGGCCAAGGTATCCCCACCCATTGCCAAGCCACCCGCACCTTCAGTGCCGCCGACAAGCACTGAGACTGCTGGCCCACCTTCAGTGCCACTTACAAGCACTGAGACTGCTGGCCCACCTTTGGTGCCACCGACAAGCGCTGAGACTGCAAAGCAGCCTCCACCGCAAGCCAAGGGTGTGCAATCCCAGCCTGCCAAGGCCACCGAGCCAGTTTCAGTGGAATCTGCAAAGGCCAAGCCTAAGCAGTCTGCAAAGGCCAAGCCAGCTGCAGTGCAATCTGCAAAGGCAAAGGCCAAGCCAGTTGCAGCGCAAGCTGCAAAGGCCAAGCCTAAGTTTGGGTGCAGCAAGTGCAGATTTGCACGTGGCTGCAGCACATGCAAGAACTACCGGCCGGAGCCATGACAGGCTGCTGGCAATGCGCAAGTGAAAAAAGCTGATCACGCGCGAGTCAATTTGATTTCGCCCAGTGCCAGCCATTGCAATGCACTTTCAGCCATGCAATTTCATTCAGTTCAGCATCGCACTGTGCTTGGCCCAGGTCACCAAAAACTGGAGCCCACCAACTTCAACCAGCTGGCCTGGTGCTCGGAGACTGACACAGAGTGCTTGCAGAGACCGTGTGACACGGAGCGACACAGCATCATGAGTGACACAGAATGATCAGGCTAGGATGCACATTGCACAAAATGCACATTGTCATGCTGAGTCAGACAGTTCCACCACTCATCACACTTGCAGTTTTGGCCTGGAGTGTTGCAAGGAACCGTAGATGGCAGAGACACAGGATTCTGAGTGACACAGCATGATCAGGCTAGGACGCAAATTGCGACATTCATGCTGGGTTTGAGACAGGCTCTCCAGTCATGTCACACTTAGCAGTTTAGGAACCTCGGATGGCACTTGAATTGCCTCCAGCCTTGGATGATGACCTGGATGCGGGAGCTGCAGAACCTAGCCAGCCAGCCAGGCCAGCAAAGGAACCTCGGATGGCACTTCAATTGCCTCCAGCCTTGGACGATGACCTGGATGCAGGAGCTGCAGAACCTAGCCAGCCAGCCAGGCCAGCAAAGGCTCGGCGCTTGATGGCCTTCGCCAGTGATGAATCCTCCCACTCTGTCGCTTTGCCATCCCCAGTCACGCACCGGCGCAAAAGCACCTGGCTGGAGCCCTTGGCTGACACTCGGCAAGTGGAGTTGCCTCCATCGGCAACATCAGCAACTGGCTTGCAGGCCATCGAACTGCCACCACCCCAGGCTGCTTCAGATGAGGGGGCTGGCAGCTCCAAGGACATCCTCATGCCGGTCCGCAAACAACCACCTGGCCTGTGGCGCACGAGCAAGCACACTGGTGACGCTTTGATGGAGGTGTTCAGTCCTCCCCGCCTTGTGCCAGTTGCTGTCCGGCAAGGTCTTCAAGCCAGTATCAGCTTGGACAAGCTGTGCGGATGGGATGCAAATTTGCCGGAGAGCAAGGCACATGCTGTGCGTCTGGTTCGGGAGCATGCACCCTGGCTTTTGATGCTCTCGCCGGAGTGCACTATGTTCAGCATCCTGCAGCGGAATTGCAACACTCTGAGAATGGACCCGTTGGAGGTGCAAATGCGCACTGCCGAAGCCGAGGACCACATCAGCTTTTGCATGCACCTGGCGCGGGTGCAAGCTGAATCTGGCCGGCGGTTTTGCATGGAGCACCCGGCCGGGGCAAGCTCCTGGAAGCTGCCAGTGGTTCAGGACGTGCTCGACAATGTTCCCGGAGCAATGCGAATAACCTTTGCGCAGTGTCGGTACGGGCTCCGGGGACCTGGTGGCAGGCTGATGAGAAAGTACACCTCCTTCCTCACCAACATGCCGAGTGTGATCACGGAGTTCCGGGGCAAAACTTGCCAGTGTGCCCGCAATGGTGAGGTGCATGAAACCATCGAAGGCACGGTCGACGGGGCACGTGTCTCTCGCTTGGCGGCCATCTACCCGCCGGCAATGGTGGCTGCGTTGGTGGCTTGCTGCCGCAGGGAGCTGGATGACATGTGACCACCAGCATCTGGCACTTTGTGGTGCACGGCTGGGCAAGAAGCTCTGGGCTGGTGGCCCGTGGTGCTTTCGTGGAGACTGGTGGCACGCACATAGAGTGCTTCAGAGATTCGGCCTGCAGAGAGATAAAACACCAAGAGCCGCCAACCGCAATCATGATTGTTTGTTCACACTGTGTCAGATATGATCAGCTGCAATCACTGGCATTGGTGACACAACTTGCTCGTTGCGCAGGTACAGGAGGCAGCCCGGCCCGCACCTCAACCACCACTGCCGAAGTGGCACGCAGCTTGATGCGACCCAGAGATCGCCTGGATAAAATTTTATCCAGCCCATCCTCCCCCCACAGGTCAAGGTCCAGGCCATGTCCAGGTCTCCAGAAACCAAGAGGCACATCTGCCTCCACCAAGCTTCCCTCCCCCAGATCTCCTGGAAATTTTTTTATCCAGGCGATCTCTGCCTCACATGTTTGTGCTGTGGAGCTCAGCTGTTGGGTGCAACCAACTGAGGTTGGATCCGGCGAATTTCTGGTCCGGCACCCATCCGGCGATTTGTTAGCATGGTGCCCGATCCGGCGTTTTTGTCTTTCAGTTGTTCGGTTGGAAGGCCACCCACAGATTTTGAGATCAAGTCAGCATGGCTAGCCAAGACCTTGCCAGTGAGCCAGCCTCAGATGCTGGCACTATGCAAGGATGCGACCCACCTGCGCAGGCAGCAGATTTGACATCTGCCCCAACAAGCCCACGCTCCAGCCTTCAAGAACGTGCGTTTGTGGAGTCCATCGAGCCGGACGAGGGCCGTCCACATGGCACAGCCATCTTGGAGAAGCTTCAGCAGATCCTGGAGAAGTATGGAACTGTTGGTACCTACTTGGTACAGCGGCATGCTGAGCCAGGTGAAGCCAAAGACTTCTTGGCGCGGTTGCATGACCTTGGCCGAGAAGACCTGCCTTTTCATGCTTTGCAAGCAACCTTGCCAAGCACTCCAGCCAGCGCAGGCCCACAGGCCAGAGACACACTTCGCCTTCCTCTGGGTGCGTTTTCATACGCACTGGAGTGCAGCAGCAAGCCAGATGCTGACAACAACTTGGTGATGCAGCTGGCCGAATCCATTTGGCAACATGGCTTCACATCAGCAGAGCAGCCCTTGTTGGTGACTCAGTCTGCAGAGCTTCTGAAATGTGCCTCTGAGGGGGAGAGGAACTGCCCAGCACCATGGTGGAAGGATGGCAGCTTGAAGCCGCATTGTGTGGGATTCATCAAGGGCAAGGCCAGGCTCCACAGCCTGCTTGCAGTTCTGCGGCTTGTGTGGGACTGCTCCATGAAGCTGGAGGAGGCTGGCTGGTTGGGTCAGGATTGATTTCAAGAAATGGTTCTTTAAACAGTGAGTCATGGGTCAGTTTTGGAAGCACAGGTCAACCCTTGACAGCAGCCAGTGTGAAGAGCATCTAACACGAGCCACAGGTCAGTTGTGATTCAGAAACAAATGAAGCCACACCTGAGCCACACACAGGTCAACCCCTTGCTGGCAGCCAGTGTGAAGAGCATCTATGTGCAATGTGTGTCACACTCCTCCAAGCGAGACGAAATCCTCCACAACTTCCGGATGAGTGTGCAGGGGTCACTGCGCAAGGGGCCATCGGTGGTCTGCTGGGTGCAGAGCCTGCAAAACCTGGTCAAAGCTGGTGAATCTGACATTGAGTCAGTCATCCGGAAGCACAACAGCGACAACCCGAAACATGGCCAACTTCTGGGAGCCAAGGCAGTGGCTGTGCGGAACCTGCTGACCTCAATGCCAAGCACTGCCCTTCAGGCGGTCATCAGCCATGTCCAGAGCTTGGGTTGGGCTCAGTGCTGCTTCTCAGATGACTGCTTGGGAAGCAAAAAGCTCCTTCCCAACTTTCAGTTTCGCAGCCAAGCCAGCCAGAAGTGGAACAAGTGGCTGAAAACCACTGAAGCTTCCAGTGTTTTGTGCTTGCAGCACGCAGTGGCTTCATTCACTTTGCGGCCAGAAGTGGCCCGGCGCAAGTGGTCCAAGGCTGAGCTGGAGACCATGGCTGAGCAGGCAGCATTCGTCACAGCCATTGCCAGAGAGGCTCAGAATGAGTGCCCTTTGGATGATGCAAAATTGCAAGCAGAATGGCTGGACCCGTGGGTCCAAGGTGATCATGCTGTTCAATTGGAGGTGACCTGTGTTCTGGGCCAGAAGGATCCACAGCTCACACCACGAGGGGTGAAGCAGTTGCGCGAGCTGCCCCTTGATCAGTGAGTCATTTTAGTCTTACCGGTAACCCTAAAAGTAGAAACAGTTTTTTGGTGGCAAGTGCCAAATATTTTCTGGCCACTCAGGCTGGAAGCGCACGCTGCTGAGATGCCCTTGCCAAGTGCAACTGCTGGGTCTAACACTGTGGAGCGCACCAACCTAGAGGCTGAGGCCTTTGAGCTGTTGAAGAAGCGCATCGAGTACGACTTGCAGTGTGTCCGTGTCTTCAAAGCCCGGACAGCCACACATGAGAGCACCATATACCACCAGCAGCTCATGCACCGCAAGCATGCGATGGAGGTGAGCCACACGGCGGCCACATCCTTCATGAGTGCCAACGTGGCCATCCTGCACAGCCTCCGAGTTGATGAGGTTCTGCGCGAAATCAGCCAGGTGGAGGCACAGTTCTGTCGATCACATGGTGTGCTCAAGGAAAACATGGAATTTCGCCAGCACTTAACACGGGCCAAAATTTGAGTCTGACAGCAATTATTAAGCTTCTATGTTTTATGTGGTTTGCCTTGACAGAGCGTCACTAGTGAGGTCCATGTCATAGTCCTCAACTGGGCGGCAGTGTGCCGAATCAAGGACAGCAGCCAGGCCCGCCAGAGCGAGCTGGCGGGCATCCTCCTGAACGGAGGTAGCCCCAGCATCGGGATCCTCCTCCTCCCCGAATTCACCTACAAACGAGGTTTGCTCTTCGAGCAGGAGTACAGCTGTGTGCAACTCCTCTCTCAGAAGGGCATCAACCTTGACCGTGGCCTGGTCTTGCAGTTTCAGACCAGAAAAGACTCACGGGATTCAAGGCCATTGAACTACCGTGGCAGGATCCTCCAAGGCCTCAACAACACAGACACAGACTGGGCATTCCGTGCCTCTGCGCTGGTGCGAGACGGCCGAACTGCCCCTGCAGAACAGCTTGCAGCAAGCAGCATGGTCTATGCTGAAGATGTGGATCCGGAGGCTCTGCCCAAGCAGACAGACCCGGATGGTTTGGTGTCCGGCTCCAAGAAGACCGAGCAAATTGGGACTGATGCTCACTTGAAGTTGCTGGACGCTGCTTTGGATGGGCTGGTCTTGGAGGGCAAGTCAGGGTTGGTCCTGGTGGACCTTCACATTGGTGTGGCTGACAGCCTGGATGCGTGGCTGAAAAAGCGTGGTGGTGTCAACAGCAGCACCCTCTACATAGGCATCACCGACGAGCCAGTGGTACGGGACTGGGTCATCAAAACCAAGACCGACTCTATTGCGCAGGCACACATGAAGGGTGAGTTCAAGATCCCAGGGTGCCAGCCAGCTCCAGCTGAGGCTCCAGCAGACATGATTCACAGCGCGCCCAAGGCCCCAGCTCTCAATGTTCTGCTTCTCAGTGGCAAGACACCCGTCATCCCTGACACAATGATGAAGGACTGACACATTTCATGAGACACGCAATTTAATCTTCAGCGTTTTCAAGCTGCCACTCATTAGGCAACACACAATGCAGGAGTGGGGAACACATAACTTGTATGGCGACGACTTTCGCCAGCTGGCCGATAAGATCATCGAAGAGTTCGGACAAGCAGATGAGCGTGCAGCAGCTGCAACAGAAAGTAATCCAGCTCCAGGCCGGAAGCGTGCTGCAGCAGCTGCAGAGTTACACCCAGCTGCTGCCAAGAAGGTCAAGGCAGAGCACATCATTCCCATGGACAAGCTGCCAGCTGGCAGTGTGCTCATGGATTGCCCGCTCATCAATCAGAAAGCACCCAAGGTGACGTTGCAGCTCAAGGCGGGCCACAAGGCCTATGTGATTAATGCTGGAGACGAGGATGCCAAGTTGAGCGCTGGCTTGGTGCTGGCTGCATTTGGCCGGGGTGCTTACAAGCCCAATGAAACCTGGAATCGGGCCAAGGAGCCACTCTTTGATCTGGTGCCTGGGTCGTACGTGCTTCAGGGCCAAAAGCTGGTCGCAGCGCAGGACCTGGTGAATGCCCAGCGCAAGAAGCAGCCAGGGTGTCAGGTGTGCTATCACACTTTGGCAGACTCACCTTCCCCCGAAAACCCAGCAGAATGGTCACTGCAGCGAAAGAATGATGTGGCTTTTGTGCCAGCTGGCAAGGCTGCTGCAGAAGAGGAGGGGGGAGCAGAGGGTGGCGTTGGCTCCTTGGTGACCAAGCAAGCCACATGCGCAGTTCTCATGCCACTCCCTGCATGGCAGTCCAGCAACTCTGGCCTGGTGTGGAGTGTCCGTTGGAGCACTACAGGACTCATGCCCATCCGGCCCCAGATTGTGCTGCTCAAGGAATGTGTGCTTCCCGCTCAGTCAGCCTTGGTGCTCAACTGACTGTGAATCTGATTTTCCCGTAGTTTGGTTGGGCATGGCAGCAGGCTTGAAGCGCAATGATTTTGAAACTGTGACAAATTGCCATGAAACCTGCCTTCTGGGAGGGCGCTGTCAAGCTTGCAGTCGGAGTATAAATCCGCCACACCTGCAGTGAGTGTGTGTGCACAAGCGAAGCAGCCAAGGATGTGGACAAAAAAAGCACAGTTCCCAAATCTCTTTTCCAGTGTGTCAAAGCCGGAGCTCAGTGGGTCTGCCTCCAGTCTTTGGAGGCAGCAGCAGCAAATAGTGACACCTGTGAACTGCCCAGTTTCAGGCAGCGCTTTGACCCTTTTTCACTTCTTGCCATACAGGCCAGACAAAGCCTTGCCTAACGCAGCGTTCTTCTTCAACAAGCACCAGGCCTGTTGCCCAGAAAGCTTTCCATATCCAGCATAGGTGCGTTTGTCTTTGATTCTGGCATAGCACATGCCAATGTCATCAGCAACCCCAGACATCTTAAGGTCACTCACCATTCGGTGACGACCAGAGTGGGAGCGGACTGGTGCTTCACAAGGCTGCTCAAAGCTGCACCGGGCTTTGCACACTGTGTTCTTGTTCCTGACAACGGAGTCACTGTCGGCACGTTCAGCTGGAAATAGTGGTCCAGTCTGTGGCCATTTCCAGCAATCCAGAAACAACTTCTCCCCCAAGGCACCTTGCTTTTTAATCCTTTTTTGCTTCACGGTCTTGTTTTTAAGCTGCAGCAAGATCTTCTTCACTGGTGGCAGCATAGGTTTTCGGAGAGCTGGTTGCCCTTTCAAAGGCTTGATGTAAACTGAGTTGCCACGACCAAATGCAAAATCTTCAGCAGTGAGGCGCAGGGCCTCAGTAATCCTCAAGCATAGCAAGTGTGTGAGCAAGAGAGCCACATACAGCCAGCATGAGCCATGAGCACGGACATGATCAAGCCATTGTGTCCACAGCTTGTCTGGCAAGGCAGATGCTTTCCCAAGCTTTCTCTTCACAGGTCGCTTCTTTGGTGGCCTTCCTGGCCCTCGACGGGCAGCCATTTGCCAGCCTCGCACCTAGATAGAAGGAAGTGTATTTTGAGCCAATTTCCTGTCAAAAAAAGCAAAAAACGCATGGGTTTTTTCAGGCAGTCCGCCTACCCCGTCAAAAGGCGGACAGCCGTGCAAATACCACAAAAACGCCAAACAGTGAGAATGACCCCCCCCCCCCGAGAACCACACAAGCACAAACAACAAGAACGAATCCCACTGAGAACCGGACAAGCACGAATAACCAGACACTACAGAAAGAACGAGAACGAACCAAAACCAGAACGAACAAGAACAGTTGTGCAAATACCACACCACCACCAAGCCCCACACACACACAACGAGAATGCCACGTTCTCCATCAAAAGCACTTGGCTGAGGTGGCTCACACTGAGATTCTGGCAACATCGTGAATCGAAGCTTGGGTAGTGCTGAAAGAAGCATGTAGCCCACTGGGTGAAGTGCTCTGTGTAGGGATGGCCTGCCGAATGAGGCACAAGGTGCTGTGTGAAGCACAGTGCCCAAAAGCATTTAGCAACAAAAGCAGGCCATACGCGTAGCATGTTCATCTTATGCGCTGCCATGATGATGTCGGTGTTTTTTTACCACATGCACCTTGTTCGGTGCTGAACACCTCGGTGTTTTTACCACATGCACCTCGTTCGGTGCTGAACACCTCATTCGGTGTCTGTGTCAAACACATGGTTTGGCGCTGGGTGCCTCATTCGGCGCTAGGTACCTCATTCGGCACCAAAAGCACAGGACACCTCATTCGGCGTTGGGTGCTTCACTCAGCACTGGCCTCACACATCAAGCCATCGTCATGTGCTTTCTACAGCACTTAGTTGGGTGCCAGGTGTGGAGCTCGCTCATCAGCCAAATGTCCTGCAGCAATGGCTTGAGTTGACCTGTCAGAGCCTGGTGCATGTCAGCCAGTGCCTCAAGTTGTCCGGGGCTGAGGCGCCCACAACATGAGCCGGGGCATCCTCAGCCTGGCAAACGCGGCGTATTTGAACATTCAACGGTGCTGAAAGAAGCATGTAGCCTGCTGGGTGAAGTGCTTCACAGAGGGGTGGCCTGCCGAATGAAGCAGAAGGTGCTGAGTGAAGCACGGTGCCCCAAACATAAGCGTAGCGTTCATCTTACACGCTGCCAAGTAGTGGGTGGTTCTTTTTGCCACAAGCACCTTGTTCGGTGCTGAACACCTCATTCAGTGTGTGTGTGTCAGGTGCTGGGCGCCTCATTCGGCGCCAGGCGCCGCATTCGGCACCGAAAGCACCGGACGCCTCGTTCGGCGCTGGGTGCTTCACTCAGCACTGGCCTCACAATCAGGCAGCTGTTGGAACTGAGCAGCACTTGCCTGCTAGGCCAGCCATTGTCGTGTGCTTTCTACAGCACTTAGTTGAGGCGTGGCTTGAGTCAAGCCCGCACAGCTTGAAGTTGACCGTTCAAGCCTGATGCGTGCCAGTCAGCGCCTCAAGTTTTCCGGGTCTAAGGCGCCCACAACACGAGCCAGCGCATCCTCAGCCTGCTGAAGCAAGCAGTTAGCCAAATGAGGCATCCATGCCTAGCTTGGGGACTCCAGCCGGGTGAGGCAGTGGGTGCTAGGCAGATTCAGACTTTCATGGAACACACTTAGAAGGAAGCACTCAGGCGAATAAGGCAGAAGGCGCTGTGTGAAGCACACCCAGTGAGTGTCTTCCAAGTCCGAGTCAGTTTCAGCTGCTTGGCAAATCCTGAACGCTGAAAAACATCAAATGCAGCTGTGTCAGTAAAATGATGGCTGTCGAATGGTGATCTTGGCGACATTGGCCGAGGTTTGCTGACAGCAAGCCTGTCAGGTGCCTTATTCGGCAGGTGCGGGACCTCATTCAGCGCGCCTCATTCGGCACGCGCCTCCTGCGGCGCTGGGTGCCTGATTCGGCGCCAAAAGCACTGCACGCCTCGTTCGGCGCCGGGTGCTTCACTCAGCACTGGCCTCACACATCAGCGGTCGGAACTGAGCAGCACTTGCCTTAGGTTAGGCCAGCCATTGTCATGTGCTTTCTACAGCACTTAGTTGGGTGCCAGGCGTGGAGCTCAGCCTGAAAGCTGATCAGCCAAATATCCTGCAGCAATGGCTTGAGTCATCAAGAACACACTGCTTGAAGTTGACCGGTGCATGTCAGTCAGTGCCTCAAGTTGTCTGGGACTGAGGCGCCCACAACATGAGCGCATCCTCAGCCTGCTGAATAAAGCAGTTGTTGCCACTTGCCTGGCGAATGAGGCATAGCTGAAGTTGTACCCTGTTCTGACAAGCACCGCCTGCACGCTGGTCATCTCCAAGCTTCGGCTCCTTGGCAGCATGATGGCAAAAGATCAGTGTCAGGTTGCATAATAAGCAAACACATGGGATGAGCACTCTGTGAGCCAGCACGTTTTTTTTCATCTTGCCGTCAGTGAAGCTGGTTGCCAAAAGCGTGGTCAGCTCATTGGTCTTGGGTGTAACTAACTTCAACATTCACTCATTGAGCTTCGGAGCTGGCCACCACGGGCAATATTGGGTTGGGCTCTCTACAAGTTGCCCATCAGTGCGCAGACACTGCCTGCATTGATGCCCCCGTCTTTCCTGTGTCAGGCAACTTTCAGTCAGTCAGTCAGTCAGTCAGTCAGTCAGTCAGTGAGTCAGTCAGTCAGTCAGTCAGTCAGTCAGTCAGTCAGTCAGTCAGTCAGTCAGTCAGTCAGTCAGTCAGTCAGTCAGTCAGTCAGTCACACACTACATCCTGATGCTGACATGTTTTGTGTGTGTGTGCCCGATCCTCTCTTCCGTGGGCGGCCATGATCACGATCACGGCCCGGGCTGTCCTTCAGTGCAGCAAGCAAACCAGTGACAGTCGGTTTATGTCATTCACAAGTCGACAGACAGTCAGTCGCTACTAGTCGTCAGTCCAAAGTAGTGAGCGGGCTGTTTAAGCCGAGAGGTGTGCAACCCTGCCCCCGGTGCCTTGTCATCAGGATGGCGATCTGGAATGTGTTTTCGGTCCGCGGCCTGACACACTCATGGCAGTCAAAGATGAGTGTCATGTTTGGTCAAACCTACTGCTGCTGCCACACTTCTCTCACAGCCAGCCTGTCTCAGCTTTTTTTCCTTTTTGTCTTCTTTGGCTGCCTTCTGCATCTTCTTCTGCTTCTTGCTTTTTTGCTTCTTCTTGGCCGATGGCTCGGAGTCTGTGTCCTGCAAGCGGATGTTGACACACAATGATTGACAGCTCAGAACTTCAACACTTCATGCTAGCGTGCCGGCCTCCGCTTCTGACTTGATGGGTGGCCCCGCTGCTGCTGCGGCTGCTGCTGCTGCTGCTTGTGGACCTGCTTCCGCTTCTGCTGCTGCGGCTCGCACTGCCCGGGCTGTGCACCGCTGCCACATGGCCAGGTGCTGCTGGAGGCTCCGGTCTGCCATTTCTTGTGCTCTGCTCATCATCGCCTCCTGGGCCTTGATGAAGTGCTCCTGCTGGGCCTGCAGCTGCTTGCGCTGTTCGCTTTGCAGCTGCATCAGCATCTGGTCGTGCTGCTGCTGCTGCGCTGCTGCCTTTGCCGCGGCCATGTTGGCCTGGCTGATTGCCTTCTCCGCGACTCGGAGGTGGTACCGGCGCTGCCGGGCAGGGCCTGCGGGCCGGTACTCATGGCGCCGGTCGCTTGCTGCTGCAGCTTTGAAAGGGGGCGTGAACGGCTGGTCGGAGCGCCGCGACATGGATGGGGCTGTTGGTGGGGCTGCCGCTTCTGGGGGCGGGCGGTGGTCAGGTGGCACTGGCGGAGGGGGTGTTGGCGCTGTCATCGTGGGTGGGCCCATCATCATCATGTTCGGGGGAGCTGCCATGTTTGGCACGGACCACTGCGGTGTGGTGATGAACGGCTGCGTGGGGGATGTTGCGCCTGGCCCCATCATCATCATGGGGTTCATCATGGGCGGTGGCGCCATGGGCATCGGCATCGCAGGCTGTGGGCAGGGTGCAAGAAAGCCGGGGCAGCCGGCGGCAACATACTGACTCATGAAGTCGGCTGGCCCCATGACTGGCAGCTGCGGTGGGAAGGGCTCCGGGGCACCCGGAAAGGCTGCAGCCTTTCCGGGCGGTAGGGCACCCGTGCCAGGCGCTGGGTGCGCCTGGCTCCGTTGGGTGTGGGGCAGCATGGTGGCCACTTGTGGCATCTGGCTGCGGCGGGTGTGGGGCAGCATGATGACCGCCACTTGTGGCAGGCACTGCCGTGGCGGTGGCTGGCGCTGGGCCTGGGTTGCGACCTGCTGGCTGCGGTGCGTGTGGCGGCTGTTGTGTGGGAGGCTTTGGATGTGCTGCCAGATCTACAGAGTGTGGAGGGCGTTGCTTGGGAGCTGGCTTGTTGGTGGCCTTTGGTGGTGGCGGGTGTGCAGGTGACTTTGGCCGTGCTGAGTGCCCTTTGCCTCCTTTGTCTCCTTTGTCTCCTTTGTCTCCTTTGCCTCCTTTGTCTCCTTTGTCTCCTTTGTCTCCTTTGTCTCCTTTGTCTCCTTTGCCTCCTTTGTCTCCTTTGTCTGCTTTGTCTCCTTTGTCTCCTTTGTCTCCTTTGCCTCCTTTCTCTCCTGCTTTGCCTCCTTTCTCTCCTGCTTTGCCTCCTTTCTCTCCTGCTTTGCCTCCTTTGCCTCCTTTGCCTCCTTTGCCTCCTTTGCCTCCTTTGCCCTTGCTTTCATCCTCCGACTCCGACTCAGAGTCCGAAATCTCATGGCTGTTTTTGCCTTTGCCTTTTCCTCCTTGTTTCCCTCCCATGGCTGAGAAACTCCGCGTGCTCACTGAATGGCAGGCGTGCTTTTGAATGTCTGTGTTGGTTGTACACTGTACACTTGCACCGCATCTGACAGAGTGTTTGTTGCAGGGCCCCATTGACTGCCTTTCTTGAAGTCTGTCACCTACAGTTTGTGAACCAATTTCGCAACATTGAACATGTCATTGAAAAGCTATGATGTCCAAAAAATGCTTCATGTGTGAGCCACCTGTTGCAGAGACATTTGTGACAACTTGCTGCAAACAGCTGGCTGCAAACTCCAACCTGATGCATGACCGTGCCATCCGAGGCTCTGACTCCTCTGGTGTTGGTTGTGGAGGACCAGGACAGGGGCAGCCTTGGCTTGCGCTTCAAGCTTGGTGGGGAGGGCTAGCTTTTTCAATGTGGCTTCTGGCTTTGTCAAGCATTTCATGGGCTGTGGCCTTCGTATTGTGACAGTGACAGCTATGAACATGTGCTGTGTGACACACTGTGAGAGGGGGTCAGGTTGAAGCAGCTTTTCCCCAAATCAGATTGTGGGTAGCATCTTGCAAACAAGTTTTGATTGTTGAGCATCAGTTGATGGCACTGGGTCACTTTCTAAGCATGACAGTTGAACAGTAGAGCACTTCACGCAGTGCTGATTAGCCCTGCCACTTTGCAGTGGGCAGCACTTCATGCAGTGCTGATGCCAAGGACCAAACTGACATCATGAAGCAGAGGCTCTCCAGGAGGAATCTTCAAGAGCAAGCAGATCAGGTTGCACTGAAGGAAGCACTTTCAAATCTTATACTTGTTGTGCGGCTAAGTTTTAACTAGTGTCCTTGTCCATGCCTAGAGTGCACTGGCCCAGCTGGTAAACCCTTGCTGGACACACCCGCTGCTCACCACAGAAAGTTTCAAACAGTGCTGCTGTAGGCTTCAAGGCCTCAAATTCAATCATCATGAAAACAAAATGGATTGGACATGAAACTGAAGGGTTCTCAAAAAATGGCGCTGTGCTGAACAAACCTAGGATCACAGCATGTCATGTTCAACTCACTGCTTCTCACAGCAGCAGAAAGCGCTTCGTGCAGTGCTTGTGGAGCTAACCACTTTGCAGTGGACAGCACTTCACACAGTGCTGATGCTATGATGCAGCGCTGATGCTGGGGACCAAACGGGTTTTGGCGAAGGCGCCTGCAAATGTGTATTTTTCGAGTAATGTCAGGCCTTTCTGGAAGAGTCGCGTGGGAGAGTGCCTGCTAAAGCATAGCTCGGCCAAGCTGACAGAACCTTGCTGGTAAGAAATGCTGCCACACCCACTGCTCATCACAGAAAGTTCATGTCATGTTGAACTCACTGCTTCTCACAGCAGTAAGCACTTCACACAGTGCTTGTTGAACTACAGCGCTGATGCTATGATGCAGCGCTGATGCTGAGGACCAAACTCATCGCCCCGGAAAGAGGGGAAGTGCCTGCAAATGCATTTGTTCGAGAAATGTCAGGCTCAGTTCCGAATTATGAGCTCTTGCCCCTCTGGAAGAGCTCATCTCGGACAATTTGAAACAAGTTGTAGGTCACAGTTTTCAAAACAAAATGGATTGGATGAGAGTTGAAACTGAAGGGTTCTCAAAAATGCCGCTGTGCTGAACAAACCTGGGCCACAACATGTCATGTTCAACTCACTGCTTCTCACAGCAGCAGAAAGCTCTTTGTGCAGTGCTTGTGGAGCTAACCACTTTGCAGTGGACAGCGCTTCACACAGTGCTGATGCTATGATGCAGCGCTGATGCTGAGGACCAAACTCCTTGCCCCGGAACGAAGTGGTAGTTCCGGTTGCGCTGGGGGAAGCACCTTCAAATTTGATTTTGAAGAATGCCAGGCTCAGGCTGAGTTTCTAATTTCGCGCCTTGCCCTTCTGGAAGAGGCATGTGGGAGAGCACCTTGAGAGCATAGTTCAGCAAGCTGGTAAGACATGCTGACACGCCCACTGTTCATCACAGAAAGTTTGAAACAAGTTGTGGCCTGGTCCTTGGCATCAGCACTGTGCGAAGCGCTGTCCACTGCAAAGTGGCTATCTTTTGAAGCACTGTATGAAGTGCTTTCCCTATCACATTGACACTCTGAGTCAGAGCCATTTTTGGTCGTGCTGATTGAATTTTGAGGCCCAAACTGATCATCTGAGTCATGATGATGAAGTAGCCCAGGAAGCTGCAGAGCTGATAGCCCGCTCACACTGGGGGCAAATTCAAACTTGTTGTTGGGAACTTCATTTGCAAATGGGCCCCTTATTCTTCTGCAAGAGGCATGGCGGGCAGCCTGCTAAAGCATAACAATTCTAAGCATAGAGTGCGCAGTGGGTACACTACTACAGTTAAACTCAGAGCCTCACTGACATGCCCGCTGCTCATCACATGAAAGCTTGAAACAAGTTGTAGGCCTCAAGATCTCAAAACTCAAACATCAGGAACACAATGTGGATTGAACATGAAGGCAAAGGGGTCTCACAGGGGCGATGTGCTGAACAAACCTAGGGCCGCCGTGTGACATGTTGAACATGCCGCTTCTTACAGCGGAAAAGCACTTCATGCAGCGCTTGTGAGATAACCACTTTGCAGTGGACAGCACTTTACACAGTGCTGATGTCAAGGGCCAAACTGATCTCCTGAGTCACGATGATGATGGAGTAGCCCAGGAGACTGCAAAGCTGATAGTCCAGGTCGCACTAGGAACAACTTCAAACCTGTTTCTGGGAAACTCAGCTTGAAGCTTGTCCCTTGCTTTCCTGAAGAAGCATGTGCGCGGGCAGCCTGCTAAACTCTAAGCCTAGAGTGTACAGTGGGTACACTGCAGTTAGAGCCTCGCTGACAGGCCCGCTGCTCAACACAGAAAGATTGCAACAAGTTGTGGGTTTCAAGATTTATCAAAATTCAACAATCATGAAACCCAAACGGATTTGAGTTTCAAGATATGTCAAAATTCAAACATCATGAAAACCAAACTGGTTGAGTGAGTTTCAAGATATCAAAAAAATCAAGCATCATGAAAGCCAAATGGGTTTGAGTTTCAGTATATCTCAAGATTCAATCATCATGACAACCACATGGATTGAGTTTCAAGATACCTCAGGATTCAAGCATCATGAAAACCAAATGGATTGAGTTTCAAGATGTCTCAAAATCCCAACATCATGAAAGCCAAATGGATTGTTAAGATGCCCCGAAATTCAAACATCATGAAAATGAAATGGGTTTGAATTTCAAGATATCGCAAAAATCAAGCATCCATGAAAACCAAATGGATTGAATTTCTGTCTATCTCAAAATTCATTCATCTTGGAAAACAGATGGATTGAACATGAGCCTGAAGGCGTCCCAAAGGGTGGAAGTGCTAAACAACCTAAAGCCACAACATGACATGTTGAACATGCCGCTTCTTACAGCGGAAAAGCACTTCATGCAGTGCTTGTGAGATAACCACTTTGCAGTGGACAGCACTTTACACAGTGCTGATGTCAAGGGCCAAACTCATCTTCTGAGTCACGATGAAGTTGAGGTTGCTCATGAAGAAGTTGCAAAGCAGTCAGCAGGTCACATTGAGGGAAACACCTTTAAACCTGTAAACCTGTTGGGTGCACTGCATTTAATCTGACGCCCTACCCCCCCCCCCACAAGAAATTCCAGGAATTTCAGCATGGCCAGGTCCAACTAAGTCTTAACCTGAAGAGCTTTTAGAGCACTTTTATGATTGCAGAAAGACCTTTTACAACAACAAAGGTTTTATAGTCAGTTTGAGTTCAATGTGGTCCCAAAGCAATTTGTTTATGGAGAACGGTGTGACAAATGGTATAGGATTGTTGTTGGAGGAGGCGTGGTGGTATTAGCCCTTGGGTTTTTCTGCTGATTCCACCTTTCTCAACCCCGCAAGGATGGCCAGGGTGCGCGTGGGGTGGGGGGGGGTGGGGGCGGGGGGGGGGGATGATATCGGAACTGTCAAAGAAGTGTTCATGGCCGCGAAGATTTTCCAGAGGTTCCTGCCACGCCCCCAACCAGGGCCGCCTGCATGGCTCGCCAATCCCGCAGTGCGCACCTGTGTCTGTGCGGAGTGATGCGCTGGAGCTGCAGCTTCACGACCCGCTAGAGGTTGCTTCTTCAAACAAATGTTCTGTTATGCATCTTTAGCCCCACAGCGATGGCGCAAAGTCATGGCCACGCGCAGTGAGCACCTTGAAGACAAAGTCCTTGACGAGCTTCCACGTCACCCACTCCAAGAACGAGTGGACTCGTGTAGTGGCGTCCAAGAAACGCAAAGAAGATATAATCTGCCTGCAAATGCGCAAAAGACGCAAGAGCTCGGAAGAACGTGCTAAAAAGATCGATTGCACACGCACTACCTTTGAGCTTTTATGAATGTTGACTGCCGACATAGTACTTTTCATGGCAGGCGCAATGCGAAACAATGTTTTCTGCTCCGAAACCTAGGTTTCGGAGGCATTGTTGCAAACACAGAATTCAAATCCATTCGCAGGGCCATTGAAATGAAGAGATGCTGTTTGCCCGAATGCGTAAAAAATGTTGGAGAATGGGGGGTCGCTCAAAAGAATTCAGAACCAGAACAAGAACAACAACAACAACAACAACAACAACAACAACAACAACAACAACAACCAACAACAACAACAACAACAACCACAACCACAACCACAACCACAACCACAACTACAAACCACAAACCACAAACCACAAACCACAAACCACAAACCACAAACCACAAACCACAAACCACAAACAACAAACAACAATCAACAAACAACAAACAACAAACAACACACAACAAACAAAAAAGCAACAAACAACAAACAACACACAACAAACAAAAAAGCCACAAACAACAAAAGCACCTAACAACTAACAACAAACAACAAACAACAAACAACACACCACAAACAACAAACAATAACCAACAACCAACAAAGAACAAAGAACAAACAACAAACACCAAACACCAACCAAAACCAACAGCCGACAAACAACAAACAACCAACAAGAAACAACAACAACCAACAAACAACAACCAACAACCAACAAACACCAACCAACAAACAAACCACAACCAACCAAGAAGGAACAGCAACAACCAACAAACACCAACCAACAAACAACAAACAACAACCAACAAACAACAAACAACAAACAACAAATCACAAACCACAAACAACAAACAACAAACAACAAACAACAATGAAACACAAAAACAACAACTGACAACTAACAACTAACAAGTAACAACTAAGAACCAAGAACCAAGAACCAAGAACCAAGAACCAACAACACCAACACCAACACCAACACCACCAACACCAACACCAACACCAACAACAGCAGCAGCAACAACAACAACAGCAGCAACAACGCCAACAACACCAACACCAACAACACCACCACAATTACCACCACCGCCACCGCCACAATCCACCACCACCACCACCACAATCCACCACCACCACCACCACAACAACAACAACATCACAACAACAACCACAACAACAACAACCACCGCAACCGCAACAACCACAACAACAACCACAACAACAACCACAACCACCACAACATCCACAACAAGTAGAACACTCACGACAACAAGAACAACAACAACAACGACGACAACAACGACAACAACAAGAACAGCAACAACAACGACAACGACAACAACAACAACAAGAACAACAACATCAACAACAACCACAACCACAACCACAACCACAACCACAACCACAACCACAACCACAACCACAACCACAAAACAGCAGCAGCAGCAGCAACAACAACCGCAACCACAACCACAACCACAACCACAACCACAACCACAACCACAACCACAATACAACCAGAACAACAACCACAACCACAACCACAACTACCACAACGACAACGTCACCGACAACAACAGCGACAGCGACAGCGACAGCAACAGCAACAGCAGCAACAGCAACAACAACAGCCACAGCCACAGCCACAGCCACAGCCACAGCCACAGCCACAGCGACAGCGACAGCGACAGCAGCAACAGCAACAGCAACAGCAACAGCAACAGCAACAGCAACAGCAGCAGCAGCAACAGCAACAGCAGCAGCAGCAACAACAACAACAGCAACCAGAACAACCGCAACAGCAACAACAACAACCACAGCAGCAGCAACCAGAACAACCACAACAACCACAACAAATACACAATATACTCAAACAAACAAACAAACAAAAAACAAACGAACAAACAAACGAAAACAACAACAACAAAAAACGACACACCGCGCACAACACACAACAGACAACAAGCAACCAACTTAACCAACAACACGCAGCAAACAGCCAACAGCCCAGCCAACAAGCGCCCCGACGACGACGGCAACAGCATCAGACGACAGCATCACCAACAACAGCAAAAGTAACAGGAACAACAACTACTGCTCCTGCTCCTGCTTCTGCCCCTCCTGCTGCTGCTACTACCGCTGCTGCTGCTGCTGCTATTATTTCTTTTCTACTACTGCTGCTACTACTATCACTATTGTTACCATGAAGCTACTACCATTGTTTCTGCCCTGCGAATACTACAGGAACAAATAGTACCCCCTCCCCCGTCTCAGGCGTGAATTCTTGTAAGAATGTGGGTATCACTCAGGCATGCTGATCACACGCAATATTGTCGTGATTCTAATGTTGCCCCAAGTCAGCTCGTGGTTGGCCTTTTGGCCACGCATAACGCTCGAGATGCCCTGAGCCCGACAGACCAGAAGAAGGACTTCTTGTCAGCGAGCTGGTTTCTGGTCACCAAAGCACAGCGCAGCACGCAGCACACTCCCACGGCCCCCCATGGGTCCAAAAAGAGACCGTCAACCAGGTCCAAAAAAGTTGAGCACCGGTGAGACATTTGCCAGCAAATTGCCTGCAGTTTCGCGAGGCCATGGAAAGCGGCCCCTTGCCCGGAGGCAGGGAACGGCCAATGAGACAATTGAGTGGTGCTTAGGGGGTGAAGGTGACCAATTGCGACACTGCCGCTCACTAGGGGTGAGGAAAGCTGTTTTATTTGGAGTTTGATATTTAGGGTTTGGCTTTGTACTGGGTCCAAATCCGTCAATCGGCTAGGCATTGGGACTGGGCTGCGCCTGGCGTGGCATGAGCGCGGCTTGTACCGCGGGTTGGCAGCTCAGCGCCTTGGAGCAGTTGAGGTCCCCGATATTCAGCTCAGAGTGCCCAATTTGTGCGATCCTTTTTGGGTGAATCACTATCTACCTGGTCTCATGGTAGTTTAGGGCCTCAAGTTTAGGGCTACATAAACCTTTGCAGAGCCCAAGGTCAATGCGGTTTGAGCACTGTTTATTCAGTCTTGTCGACATACGGGACCTGCGTGTGGATGGTTTTTGCTGGGAGAGTGACATGGAGAACCCGAAGCCATTATTTTTGAGAGGAATCTCCTTTTGGGAATTTTCGGAATATATGAAAACCAGTTAGGGCTGGGTATTGTCGCTTGGCTTTGGGCGGGTCCGCTGGTTTTTGCTCGTCGTTCGACGAGCTGGTTGCCTTAGATGTGAATGTTCAGGTTGGGTCTCAGGGGGTCATATCATATCCTATCACAATCCACTGGTTTCTTTAGGTCCCTGCCCCGCAGGTAGGCAACGGCGCCTTGAAAGGGACTGGAGGGTTCCTTGGTGGGACCTGCAAAGGTTTACAGTTTACACCAACCCACAACGTGCACCATGTTTATTGGCGGCTCCTTTTGCGGGGGCCCTTTGAGGTTCCGTGCTGATGTTTAGGGGGGGCATTTGTCAGCCTTGGGCGAAAGGATTGGACCGAGAGATTGCCTTTTTTGTAAGCAAGCGAGCCATGCCTGGTTTCAGAATGGGCAGGAAATAATTAGAACTGCCGCACATCGAGCGACGCATTTGTGTTCACTGAGGTTGTTGCGGTCTTGCCTGGCCAATGGCGCAGCCATGTGGATGTATCAGAAGGTGCAGCAAGCCAGGACCTTCTGACAGGGCGAGAGATCCCAGCCGTTAGGCGAAAGCCTTTCGGCCACTCCCATTCCGCGCGGAAGCGGACCCCGGGACCTGCACGACCCCGGTAGACGAAAATCGAGGCACGGCCAAGACCTGAGCAGGCCACACTGAAGTTGGCACGCGGGAGGAAGCTGCTCTGCTTGCCGCCCTGCCGTCAGGGCTGGCACTTTGGCACTGCAACGCTCTGACCTCGAGCAGCTTCCCTTACGTTGCATGTGCTATTTCGCCGGACCGCTGGGAGAAACAAGAAACAGATGGAGAGCCGTGGGAGTTGCAGGCTTTTCCTGCTTGTGCTTTGCCAGCATGAGCAACGCACCATTCTGGGATACGGCCAGGCTACGCAGCAGGGAGCCCAGTGAATCTGGTGTGCGCAGATTTGTTGTGCGGATTTTGCTGGGCAGGCGGACCAAAGCGCTTGGCACTGCATTGCATTTCTGGGAAGCACGTGGGCTAGTGTCTGAATTTCTACCCATGGGCCAATGGGCAGGAGAACCGTGCAGTACGATGGACCGCGTCCTGACGAAGAGTTTCTTGAGGCAAGTGGCGCCATGTGGTACATGTTGCTTGCTTGGTATTTCCGAGTTGGCGGCAGTGGTAAGGCACAATGGCCCCTAACACCGCATTTCCTTCCTGAAAGGGTGACCACCCATGATTGGCACGGAATGTGTCCTGGAACGTATTGGCATTTAGAATTCGCACACTGTTTGCCGCCTGCCCCCCCCCCCAGCTGTCAATGGCCCCTGACATAGCCCAAGGGGTCGCTTTTCAAGCAACTTAATATGCGTTGGGGTTGGGGAGTCCAGTGAGAGTTATTCACAATGGTCCTTTCTGGCCCCCAATGGTCATATTCGGCGGCAATGGTTCCCTTGCTCGGGCTCCGAATCGAAGAAACCCCGGTGAGGCTGTGCGCATCGAAGTGCAGGAAGGGGCCCACTCCATAAGGAGGGCTCAGGAGTCAATTCCCTTCGCGTGGATCCTCGAAAATGAGCCAAGTTGCTCACGAGGTCTCAGCTGCTGTCATTTTGGCGGGAAGTGTGCCCCTTGATTTTTTGTGAAGCCCTAGCCTCAGTTGCCTCAGTTGTTCAAAGCCGACCTTTTGACCTTTTGGTTTTCCCTGTGTCTATTTCTAGTAGGGGTCCCAAAAGGTTAGCCTTTTGACGGGTCCTTTGGGCAAGTGAGTTGCGGGCTTGGTCCACGGCAGCCAAATTAAAAGGCCTCCTTGGGGCCGTGACGAACCCGGCTCAAGGCAGAGTAGGCCAGCCGCTTCGCAGGTTCCCCCAATTTCCGGTGAAGTCCTCAAACTTGAAGGAGACACGAAGGAATCCTAAGCAGAACCAGGGGGGGGCAAGTTCCTCTTGACCCCCCTGTGTGTGACCAACCCACTTGATGCAGGGATTGCTACTTGCGGCCAAGATCCATCTCGTTTCCCGGGTTTCAAGCCGAAATGAAGCGGCACCATGTCTTTTCGTGGTTGGATGGCTGGTGCACCAAGCACAAAGGGAAACAGGGTGCCACCGAACAACTGAGATGTGCCTCAGAGGGTCTAACAACGTGTTCGTGTATTGCTTCAGGTGGGCCCCCAGCCCCATTTGGGTAAATGCGTTGGTAGGGGTGTGGCTCGGGTCACCTTCTTCTTGGCAAAGTCCTCGCCGACGTTAGCTTGCCGGCTCGCGTTGTGGGTCAGTACTTCCTGGAACTTCATCCAGGTCCACCGGTAGTGCCCTTTTAACACATTTTTTGGGGAGGGTGTCCCTACTAAAATAGACTACAGCAAAAAGTTTGTACTCTTATTCTAATCTCTCTACTGGAGGACCTAGTCATTGTCATTTTATTGTTTTCCCGGCCCCCTTTTCACCACCGGTATATCTCGGTCACCTAACCCAACTGCTCGCACCAAGGCGTACTCGTTGCAGCTGAGCGGCAAGGCCTTCCTGCGCGAAGGGGCGAGGTGGAGCTTGGGAGCTATTACGATCCCCGCCATGAATTTCTACCTATATGGCTGTGGGTCAAAACCAATGGTACCATTTTGGGGTAGGTGCACCACCCACTATTTTAGTGGGAATTGGGATGTTCACTCAGGGTACGGGATTTTGACCCATGGCCATATTGGGGGTGGACTAATTTACGAAGCACAAGCTGAAACTGTAGAGCCGGCAAACTTGGTAGGCGGACGTTTCAATTTAAGAGCTATAGGTATCTTGTTATTTGTTGTCTTTTTTTCTCGTCTTGCTGTGTGTCGGTGGTGTGCTTGTCTTTCCTTCGTTCCTGGTTTCATCATTTACTGGTTCGTTTCTCTTCTGTCTTTCTTTCCTCTCTTCTGCGCTTTTTTTTTGTATGTGTGTGTGTGTCTTTCTGTCTCCATCTTGTTGCACCATGCCATGATTGGCTGTGGCTCAAAAGCCTGTACTAAAATGGCACCTTGGTAAATGGCACCAAAGACTAAGACCTTTGCAACCCTAGCTGTTTAATTTTGAGCCAAACCCATTCGTTCTTCTCTTTCTCTTGGTGGTTCCCAGCCATCCGGTTCCTTAGCTTTTTAACCTTTTAGTGTTTAGTGCTTGGATTTCCATTTAACCCACTAAAAGTTCGTCACTTTTAGCGGGGGATCTGAAAACGGGCCAGTTCCGCCCCAGGGCCTGCGCCTGCAGAACGAGCATCCCACGGCGCTGGAGCGTATGGTGGCCGTGGACCCGCGACCCGCGCCGAGCGAGCGTCAGGTGGGTTGGTTTTCCCGGAGGCCAAAGCGACAAAAATCATGTGGATGGATAGCTGATTTCTCAGCAAAAGGCCAACTCAGAGCTGCTGGGGTTGGAGTCTGTTGAAGCTGCTGTATAGAGGGTCATTTTGAGGACCTGCTACGCGTCCATACCTTTTGGCCCTGCACAAAACTTGATGGCCCTTTACAGGTCGTTGACGGTTCAGTGGGGAGGACCGGCCTCTTTTTTGTTCCCCTCAGTGGTTGCACATCCATCCCCACCATGGTTTGGAGTTGTTTTTTCAATGACGTGTTGGAGGGGCTTTCACAGGTCGGACCGGGATTGCACGGGAGTTTGTTCGCGCTCGTCCAGCCAACGCCTTGAATGAAACCTACTTTCGGAGGTTTCTGCAATTTGTCAAGCGTTTGGGACTCAATGTCCAAAGAGACCCCCGCTTTGGTCTCTTCGGGAAACACCCCGCCCCCCGAAGAAAATGTTGCCCTCAACATTGTGCAGAACACCCTCTCTCAACAAAGCCCCTTTATTGGCCCCTTTTATTCCGCAGAAGCAACATAGCAGTTAAAAAGCGAACCGTGGTGGGGGGGCTTCCGCATTTGTGTGCTGCGGGCTGGACTGAAGCTCTTTCCACGCGCAGGACGTGAACCAACGCAGCTTGCACGGTCCGCCACTCAGCTTGCGCATGGCACCATTGGTTTTCAAGTTGTTTCTTTCCAGCAACTGGGCCCGGTAAACCGCGCGGACTGATCATTCTGAGTCGGCAGCGCGTTTATTTGTCGATTTGTCAGCGCCGTTTGGACGAGTTAATGTCAGTCCCCTGGACACCCGAGCTCTTGAAAACCATTCGCCGTTGGGAGAAAGATGGCTCTGGACATCACTTGCCCATTTACTGCCTGGCGCAGGGACAAGCTGAAGTTCAGTGCGGCAACTTGCCTTAGGTTACACATCGCTTCACATTGCTACCGCGGCAGGTTCTGGGGAAGGGGACCGGAGTGCAGTAAGATGATTCCCTGAAAGAAAAGGAAGCAACCAAGCATACAATCCAAGCTTGCCATCAAATAAGCAGACGTGGGACCTGGATGACCACTGTGAATTTTACAGTGAGTTGTTCCGTTCCAAACGAGGGCATCCCACAAAAGCAAACGCACACAAAACGTGGAATTGGGTGAGGGAGGTTAGTTTGATTATCCCTTTGGTTAAATTTGCTTTGGGTGGCTGCTGCGGCTCTAGCTGACAGTTCTTTTGCTTGTGAGCCATCGGATCGTTGCAGGTGCCATAGACGCCCCGAATACTGGGGTTAGTCGGGGTGGTGGACCCTGGATGGAATTAGACCGTCTACGGAATGAATTCCACATTGTGGTGTTGTTGGAAATCCGCTTTTTCCTTTGCACATTGAACCCACGGAAACCCACGGATGTGCAGAGTCCCTTTTCGGCCTGCTTTCCTTCGGAATGGCACCTGCACAACCCTGGGCACTTGCTGGAGAGGGTGGTAGCTTGCAACAGGGCTGTGTTTGATCCGAGTGGATTCTCAGCAACGTAGGTGATGTGATTTGCGCTGGTTACGGCATGGCCTCCCATTTGAGCAAGCTATCCTGAACATTTTTTAGTGAACAACGACATAGCCCGAGCTTGGCATGGCAGGCAATGCGGAGATGGTCTCGTTCCTGCTGGAGGCACTTTCCGATTGAATTTCTGCATAGGCTGGGGTTGCCTATCAGAGGTGACCATGACACTGCAAGTGACAATTGTGCGGGCGTGCTGATGTCCAACGTGACTCATCTTTGATGGCGTAAAGATGTAGCCAGATGCGCGCTGATGTTGCCATCGCTAGCGCCCGCTCCTCAGTTGAGCTGACAGGTGCATGTGGGTGTTTCCTGAAATAGTCAATTCCCAGCGAGGTTTGATTTCCCCCGGTCAGATGCTTTAAACACAAGCATCAGCCAACAGAAGAACCCCTGATTCTAGGAAATATCCGAGCTTTGTATGCGTCTGTGGGTTAAAGAGGGGAACGGCTCAATGCCAGCTAGGAGCGCAGGAAAAGCTAGATCTTTTCTGCGGCCTGGATGTCAGCTCATGTTTTTGAAGGTTTCGTTGGTGGCATCCTGTTGGGCCTTCCTGTTGGGCCTATTTTCGGGGGGCCAACGCGTGGCACACCCCGGCGTTTCTGAGACTTACAAGTCGGAGCTGCCCATCCATTTCGCAGCGCAGGACCCGCGACGGGGGGAGGAAATTGGGGGGGCGGCATCCATCCGCATTGAGTCTTGCTAGGAAGTCCCAGTTTAGTGGCAAGCGGCCCAGGGTCTCCGAGTCCAACCTCTTCAAGACCCCCAGACTTTCATTGGGCCCAGTTTCAAAAGGGTTTGTTTCTTGAAGGGATCAGGATATTTGGGAGGTCAAATCAGTCAACATTTGCAGCCTTCGTCTTGACAGCTTGAGGGCGTGACCCTGCCAGGCTGGCTATGATACAGTCCTGCGGCTTTTGGCATGAGCCTGAGAGTGCACCAGTCAGGCCAAAAGGAAGCGCAACTTGCATCCAGTCCCATTTTCAGTTAGGTGAAACCAGATGTTATGTTGGGGCAAATGTAGTAGCATCTCCCTGAGTGGTCTTGAACTCTCGAGCTACAATACGACACCGTCGCTTCCAGCACTCGTCTCGATATCTCCAACCCCACACTTCTTTCAAGTCAATGAATTTCCCCTCAGGGTCACACTCCTGCACATCAACTTCGCTCACCACTTTAGCTTCTCAACCTCGGCTTGGGCCTCCACATCAAGCTTCTGCTTCTCAGTCACCTGGTTACCATCCAAGTTGTGTCAATTTGGTGTCGGTGCGGAGAACTCACCGTCCTCGAGGTTGAGCCCACCAAAGCTCGAGGCGAGGGATGCAGCATGAGCATAGCGATAGGCGCTGAGGGATTGCAAGATAGGCTTTGCTTTTTGCGCCCGAAGGCCAAGGCCCAAAATAAAGGTTGCCCTGGATACGAAGGAGCCAAACCTGGCGTGTTTCTTCAGGCCAGCAGAATCGAGCAACCTAAAGGTCCCTGGCTGCAAGGCATGGCCATTGGGCTTCTGAAGGGAAGTGCTCATGGTGCATCGCCAGTGCATGGAATGTGGCAACAGGCACCTGAGGCCGTGGCACTAAACGGCCAGGCTTTGTGGCACCTGCAGTCACTGAAACATGTTGAAACCAGGGAATTGGACTGACGGACGCGGGCCAAAACCCCTCCCTGATTTCAAACACAGTGAGCAGAGCAGTAGGGCCCAGCACATGTTCATTGGTGTCGTTTGACTTCAATAGAAGGTAAGAATTGCGCAGCCTCAAGGTACGTTTCAGCTGCGCAAGAGCTGATGCCCAATCCCCAGGTGAACTGCATTCCCCATCATAGAAGTCGCGGGCGCATCCAACCAAACAAGTTTGTTGTTTTTGTTGCTGGTGACTTAAATGGAGCCTTCGATGAACAAAGGCATGGCAAGGCCGAGGAGGGTAGCAATCAACATGCGACACTTGCCCTTTGAGTGGTGTGCGTTTTTCGTGGTAGAATGAAGCTCGTTTGAAGGGGAAGCCAAAGGGAAACCGCTCATTTTTAGGCACCCCAATTTGGAGGCAAACGCAAAATCATGGAATGTAGGCGCGCCTGGAGCTGGTGTGGCATCAGGTTCACAGGTTTGGACACGTTCAAGGTTTTGCCGAGTCTCCCGAAACCGTGGTACCGATTCCAAATTGAGACGCACATGCCGCATGATTCTCGGATGAGCTTACTCCAAAGAAACAAACTCTTTGGGGTCTCGGGTTCATTTCGGACGACTGTATGGAGACGGAGGAGGGTGCGAACCCGAGGGTGCTGTTAAAACAGCAACCCCTGACACACATGGAGAGCCTGGAGGGGCTTGCCAATCCGAAATCGACATTCCAAAGAAGGATCACAGAAGACCTGAGACCCGGCCCTGCGTCTAGGCAAAACTCATTGGGCCCTTGGACCCTTCATTTGTTCTGCCCAGATTCCAGCTTCAGAAGCCGATGCGTCAAGTTCCTCCGGTGCCCATTGGCTTCCAGGCTTGCTGGATGTGGGCATAGTGACGGGCTGGAACGCTTTGCACCTGGCAGTGGCCGGTCAGCAGCGCAACGTGGGCTCCCCAGCGCTTACGATACTCACTTGCCCAAAGCCGGGCAACCTTGGCCTTTCGGTTTCTCCTGGTTGGTCCTTTTGTCATGGTCCAAAGATAGCCTTTTATTCCTGGGTTAAAGTTCACAACAACGATGAGGGACCCTTGGGTGGACACCATTTGCATTGGAGTTATGTCCAAGATGGCGTTCCTCATTAAAATCCATAGCCAGCGGCGGCTATCGGGGTGGGGGGGGTGGGGGGGGAGGGTGGGGGGGCGGTGACATGACCTTCACCGTTTTCGCGGTTCAAAGTCAGAAGCGGGACATTCATCAAACCTATTTACTTGGAGACCGGAACACTGATGGAGCCAAGGTAAGTCAATATTGTGCGACAAATCAACTCTTCCAACGGCTTCTTGTGAGAGGAAGAGGTTACAGGAACACGTCTGACGCGAATGTGTGTTGCCTACTTCAGCCTGGACGTAGCGTCCCCCCATTTTGTGGTCGAGACAGCGTCGCAACGTTTTCTGAAAACAGCCCGGTGATCGATGCGCGGCTCGATGGCTCAAGTGCGCGGAAACCTTGCGCGCAGAATTTACTTGTCAATCGACCCTGGGAGATGAATGGTGCCGTGCGAGCCATGAAGCTGTGTTTTTGCCTGAGCGCGTTGGCAGCAGGCTCGAGCCCACTGTGCTCCCAGAGCGGCCCGGAGAAGGTAGGCGAGCATTTTACCAGATGTTCTTGAGATGTGCCCACGTCAACCCACCATAAATATAAAGGTTCTAGTAACCTTTCTGAATCTCAAATTTGCGAGGCCACAAGCTCTAAGAATTTGAGAACCCGAGGCCTAAAGTTCTACTAACCTTTACGAGAGGGGTAACTGACATGAATCCCTACAAATGACAGCTCGATGAGTGAACCCTGTGTCATAACTCTGCTAGTATTTGAGGTATCCAAGACTCTCTCGCATGCGAGTTGGAAGAGGACAGCCTTGGATTGGTTCAGCCTCTCGGCATCCAAAGGGGAGGCATGTGACACATGAGAACATTTCGAAAATTTCGAGCCATGAACATACCAAAATGGTGCAGTGTGAGAGCCCGTCAAGTCTTCAACCGAGGCTGGCAATTCACCTGCCAAGTGTAGCTGATCCACAGCAACTCCCCATCGCAACCCGGCCGTGTTTTGCTTTGCTGGTGCTTTCGCGGGTCGTGCGAGCATGTGCGTCAAGTTGCCGCACGCCAACTTGAACACATGTTTTGCAGCACTCCGCACTGAGCAGCCCTACGGCTCACCCGTCCGTTCGGGGCGCAGGCGCCCAGCGTCTTCCAGGCGAAGATTCGATCAGAGAATGCCAGCGCTTTGCACTGGCATCAGCTGCGGCGATTCGAGCCACGAGTTTCACAAGGCTTGCGCGGCGGCTGTTGCCACCCGAAGAAAGCATGTTATATGTTGTTTGAACATCAACCTTAATCTGGATTGATTCTTGACCCAACCGGGGAGTGTAGTAGGTGGATTACCTGGTGTTATGGAGCACCAGGGTTGCTTATTTGAATGGAAGTCTGTGGCGTCTATGGCCTGGAGGAGTCTCTTGTCCGTTTTTGTGGTTGTTTTGTTTATCACTTTTGCCTGACCCGGCTAGGGAAAAACCTGGACGCGAAGTGCAGCAACATCGGGCGACGTTATCCCGTGCTTGTGTCCAGAGCCTGAGCTGGAGGCAGTTGCTTTCGTTGCATGAACAACTGAATGTAACAAGATATGCAACTATTGCTCGTTTCGACTTGATTGAAAAGGACTCCACAAGCAACGAGCCGTGGAGCAAGTGACGAGATTGCACCAGTTGGTCAAGCAAAGCAGTTTATTAGTTTGTTGTAAGTTAATTTGTTCTTTGTTGGTTTATGACTCACAAAATGTTGTGTGTGTTTGTGCTGTTGGTTTATGACTCACAAAATGTTGTGTGTGTTTGTGCGTGTGTGTTAGTGGCACCTGAAGCGAAGAGTAGTTACACGCGGATCGGACTTCTTACTAGCAATCACATGTAGACCAGCTGGCACTACCCACTGTCTAAGGAAGTGAGCAGATACTGGATGCTTACCGCGAGTATGCCTGCAACACTGCCCCTAGATACCTTGTGACTGACCCGGAAGTGGCTTTGGCGGCGGAAATGACGCAGATGGATGGTGGGTGCATCAACATGAGCCTCGTTTGCCAAGCTTCCAGATGGTGTTTCTGCTTTCTGAAGGGCCGCCAGTTGAGTTTACTCTCGATGCTGAAGGGCAGGACATGGGAAGCCCTCTGCTCCCCATGTTTCTGGGCTCTGGGGCTCGGTCGCTTGGGCTGACTTTCCCAACCATCAAGAAAGGCACTATCAGTTGGGTGTTTTTGGGACACTTGGTTGTGGGGATTTCCCTCATGGTCAACCCTGTTTAAGGATTCTTTCGCCTGAAGGTGCGGTCCATTTTCTCGTTTTGAGACGAATCCAGTTACTTGGTTCGCGAGAAACAGAGTTGCTTCGCTCCGCTCCATTTGGAGCCAAGCAACTTGTGGCAAGGCCATGCAATGAATGCTCCGGAGAGCCCATTTGAGCAGAATTTTGGGAATTGTTCAAATGTTGATGTGGCGCTTTGACAAAGCCCCACACGTGTGGTGACTCTTTATCTCCGGGTATGCCATGTATGCCTGCCAAGTCCTTGCATGATCTACCCACATGGAACCCGCCCAAAGACCCTTTTGTGCTACTGGGTTGGATCTTTAGGCTTTAACGTTTTGGGAAATCGAGGGGTTCTCCAATAAACCTCCAACTAAACCAAAGAGTGAACAACTTTTTGCAGGAGGGTCAACAGCAACCAAGTTTTGGTTTTCCTTTTGAGGAAATTGGCTTCACCCCCTGGCCGGTTGCATGTCAGTGAGCTGCGAGGGTAGTCGACTATTTTTGTTTTGCTTCGTTGGCCGACTTGCCTTTTTGGTTTTGGGGCGTTCTGCACTGAGGCAATTGTGGCCCAAGGTGATATTTGCGACCAACGGGACCCACGCCGAGAACTTGTACAGGCGCGCTTTCATATCGTTCTGGGAACGTAAGTGCCGACTCGGAGCCAGTGGTCGCAAGTGCCGACTGGGAGCCAGTTTTTGAACAACAGCGGACTGGACACACTCCCCCGGCAAAGTAGCATGGACCGTCCAAAGCAATCATTCGGCAAAATCTTCGTCCGGACCCTCTGGATGCAACGGCAGAGTGAGAGAGAGAATCTTCGTTCGGGGGACCCTTAGTTGGGGTTCCATGTTGTTCAACAAACGCTGACATTTCGAAATTCCAAGCGCAGATCATTTTTGACAGCGATCTTCGCCGGGAGGTGCGCAATGGCTTATATACCTTTGGTGCATTTTGCTTGGCTGTTAGGACTTTAACTTTTTGCCAACTGATGGGTGTTCCATTAAACCACAAAAAGTTAAACTTTTAGCAGGGGAACAGAAAGCAAACCGAGATACCTATGTGTTGTTTGTAGCTTATCATGGGAGACGGGACGAAGATTCCTTCCCCGAGCGTTTAATCCACTCCAACTTGAGTCCATCCAGCTGCCTCGGCACTCTTTCTTGAAATTGCACGCTCCTGTGGCAACCTCTCCCAATGAATGACACAAGGAGAGCGTGTGTTTTCTTTTCGGCACGGCAACGTTTTCCCGACTCGTTGGTTTTGACCCCCCCCCCCCAAAACTATAGGGGGGTATTATAGTAGAGTAGCATTGCTCCACGTATCTCAACGTAAGGCACCAACGACCTAAGCATCGCTTCTTTGGACTTTTCAGCTTCTGGGTTGAGCCAGTCAAGAGGATTTCCGCATAGGACCCACAAACATTGAAACACTTTTTGCAAAGGGCAGTTGCAGCCACCAAGTCTTGGTGTTCCTTTTTGTTTTTGATCTTTGGGTTGGTTTTGACATGTGTGGTTTTCCTGTTTTGGTTCCTAGGCCATGGCCCCACAAGATCACCCTTCGATTTGCAGGCATAGGTGTGCTTTTTGGTTGACTTGGCTGAAAAACAGAGGGCCCTGGTTTACCGGGTGGTTCAGCCAACAAGCAGGGCCATCTATCTTCCCAAAAAGGACACCTATGTTTGCAGAAATTTCTGGCAGAGGGTTGGGAACCCGAGTATGGCACAAACTTGGGGTTGCCTCTGGCAGGCGATGTACTGGCACTTGCCAACCCCAGCAGCTCCCGGCACAGCTGGTGGATTCAGATGTGCGGCTCACCGAATTTGGCGGATATGGACACCTGGAGCTCCCGAAAGCATCGATGGATTCATGTATGGTTGATATAAATGTTAAACACCAGCATATTTTTAGTGCCCTTCAATGAAGTCACTTGACGTGTTTTTGAATCGAGGGCGCTTAAGGCCGTGTTGGTCGCCGAAGTGACCCTTTGATTCGTTTGCTAGCTGCCCTTTTTGGCTTGATAGGGGTTGAGATCCTGTTGAAATCAAACAGCTATCCGTGACGAAGAGTGACAACTACCACATTTGATTGGGGCCGACCCGGGATGGCCGGAACATGGCGGTTTGAGTGTCAAAGCAAGTCATTTGAGTGTCAGTGGGGTGCGAATCGAGGTCACTTACCCCTTGAGAAGGTCAGGTCCCCCTTGCATGAGAGTGAGTGTCATTTCCGTGTCCATGCAGCTCGATTTGCCCGTCGGTCCCCCGCCCGTGTCATTTGCATAAACGTGTCACTGCGGCTCGATGCTTGGACTGGGGAGATCTGTCGGGGAGGGCAACCCTGGTCTCAGTGCCCTTTAAATGGCTGAAGTGACCTCTTTTATATACCAGCTTCTTTTCAGTGCCCACGATTCGATTTTTGGGCCCTTTACAATGGGCTCCTTCCCGTCTAATGGTATAGGTAGCAGGTAGCGCTTTAAATGGCCTGCATCTTTTAAGGAGCCGTGCTAAACTTCACAAGGCAACCGGACTCCGCCGCTCGTGGGTCCAAGGACCCAGCCAGTTGTGGCCCAGCCGCTCGATGATGCTATGATCCATTTTGAAATACGGTCACTTAGTCCTAAATCAAAGCAGTCACTTAAGCCATTTACAGCTCACTTAGCTGCCCTCCCCAGCAGATCCCTCCCCAGTCCGGGCAAATCGAGCCGCAGCGACACATGAATGCGAATGACACGCAAATGGGGGGGTACTGACGCTGGGCAAATCGAGCCGCAGCGACACACGCATGACCCTCACGTGGGGGGACCGACACTCGCATGAGTGACCTTTTCAAGGGGTAAGTGACCTCGATTCGCATATTCGGGCCATTCCGGGTCGGCCCAATCAAATGTGGCAGACACTCTTCGACACGGGTAGCTGTTTGGTTTCAACAGGATCCCAACCCCTATCAAGCCAAATAGGGCGGTCATTTAGGCGACCGACATGGCCTTAGAGCACCCTCGATTCAAAACCCGGTCGAGTGCCCTTCATTGGAGGGCACTAAGAATACTGTGCTGGTATGTTTTTCAAGAATACGTCAAGTGCACTTCACTGGCGGGCGCTAAAAATATGCTGTATAAGGGTTGGCGTGGGCTTTGGGCCTGGCCTCAGGAACTTGCTTCACGTGTCGGGGGGGGGGGGGAGTTTTGGGGTGCGGTCGTTGAGCACGTAGCGGGGTGAGCGAGGCGCGTGATCCGGGGGGAGTGGGGGGAGTGGGGGCAGCGGCGATACCAGGCCACGCATACCACAATATGCATATATATATATACATATATATATACATATATATATATGCACATTGTTGTACATCTACGCACCAAGAACACACACATATATATATATATAGATATACATCTCCAAAATATCTGAATAATTAAATTATATACATGCGTCTTTGCATATGTATATATGTGTTAGTATAAAAGCCGGCCGCGCATCGGGTTTCCGGAGCATTTGCTGAGGCTGGTGCTGTCCAGCTTACGCGCACCTCCAGGGTACCCAGGTCGCAGGGCCGCGAGCCGCGAGATGCCGACGGCCTCGGCGTTGGGTGGTTGGGCTGTTGGGGCGTTAGGTTGTTGAGTTGGGCTGCTCGGCGGGGCTGCTGCTTGGCTGTTGTTGCCTTTGGCTGCTGGGCATGGGTTTTCGGGAAGAAATGACCGTGCCAGGGGCCTACCTGCCAAGCGCTTGCGTGACCTGCCCTCCCACATGGAACCTGCCCAAAGACCCCTTTCTTGACTGCTGGGTTGGATCTTTAGACGTTAACTATTGGTTCAGGTAAAAAAAGAAAGTTTGGTTTTCCCCACTAAACCCTTAAAAAGTGAATTAAACTTTTTGCAGGGGGCTCCTTACAGCAACCAAGAAATAATGAATGACCATGGGAGAAGTGGAAAAGGCAATTCCACGCTCTCTCAAGCCTGCTAAGGCTATGGGGAAGTCCATTCGGGCCGGTCAGGGTGCATTACGTGCAATTGGCTCGCTGCACATTGTTTAGGCCAGCCACACTGAGGATGGAATACCAGCACGGGTTGACCGACTTCTTTCCTGAAGCCTGGACGGTACGGGACTTGCTGCTCAAGACCAATAGCAGTCTGACATTCGGCTCTAAAAGTTTGGCACAGACTGACTGGGACTCTTTCTTGTCAGCTGGATGAAAAAGAAGATCAAGTTTAGTGGCTGCAAATACAGAGGCGATCAGAGGCGCTCAACAAGTATTTTGCTCGAATCGGAGTATGCTCAGCTGAGGAAGCTGCTGGTCCACTCACCAGTGCACGTAGAGATGATGGCCAGCATCGGGGTGTCAGCAGACGCTCGGAGCCAAGCCATCGCCACCCCTCAAAGTTGCGGCTCGGGGGCCAGGGTACCCCATCGATTTTTACATGGTTCCATTTGCGGCGAGACTAAATGAATGGAGTTGGGGGGGCCTCCCTTTGCCTGCAGGCTGAGGCACATTGAAATGCTTTGAAGCATGTGTCTGAGAGTTTGCTGCGAACAGGCATCACTGCGACATCATTTGCAAATACCTGCATTGAGAAAGGCAGCTTGGAAGTGGAGGGCATGCAAATACAAGGGATCAGAGCCTGCAGAAATCACAAGGTTGCGACAGCCGGCGGGGACAATTCCAGGTGCCTTAAGTGCTACGTATTAAATGCACGCTGCAGATGCCAAGGAGCACCTCTTGCAGATACCACTGAAGGACCAGGAGGAGGCGTGTTGCAGAGGCTCTAGGCAAAGCATGTCTGCCACAAAGGGGATCTAATCTAGTGTTTCCTTCATTGAGGGTGCCCCTGAAGCTTTCTGTGATGTGTTTCACGCGTGTGCCACTGGTTTAATTTGCAGAATGTGAGCAATGGAATTACAAATGTGTCCCACACGGGGATTTTGTTTTTTGACCAAGGCGCGTAGAGGATTGTCTTCAGTGATTCAGGGCATCCGCTTTCCGTGTGCCCATCGCTGTCGTCCTGGTCACCTGCTCAGTTAAAACTGAGCTTTGTTACTGGGTTCCGCCCCCTCCACTGGTACATTGTTGAGGAGGTCTGATTCTCGAGGGCTCCAAGTTCTACCCCAAACCGCAGTATATATATATAAGCAAAGAGTGGTCTAGATTAACCATAAAACGAACAGATTCGTGTATTGTCACATATACGCGCCATAACGTCTACGCGTGTACAGATACATATATATATATATATAATTATATATTTATATTTATATGTACATATATGTACACATATGTCATATCGTACATTTGTATATATATATATACACATCCCCATGGACAATCAGACATGTGCAAGCTCATGCTTAGTGATGATCCATTCGGCTTCAGGCGCTGCTTTGCGTCCCGCCGGGCCGAGCGTTGCACCTGTGGCGCACGGCGCGCGCAGAGGGCGGGCCTTTGCCAACCCTGGACTATGACGACAGCCGCCTGCCCGTCCAAATTGGCTGAGCTTCCACCCGTTTGCGCGTTTGGGTTTGCCGCCCTCCAAAACTAGTTTGTGCTGTTTGGTGGGAAGTTGCTGTTATCTGCTTCTTGCAATGCTCTTTGGGGTTTGCCATTGGTGGTTAATCAACAACTAGGTGTAGGGCCTTTTTGGGCATGTCCACGGAGCAGGTTTGCAACGATGGGCGGTCTTGGTTGCCTTGGGTAGTTGTTCTAGAGGATAGGCGACGGGCAAGCATGCCCAACCGCTGAGCAATTGCAGCACTTTCTGCCAGGGTGTCCAAGATCAACCCAAAGGCCATGAGCAAACCCTGCGTTGATTCCAGGAAGAAAAAAAACAAGTTGACCCCCTCTTTTGTACACCACCCCTCTTTTAAGATCATTGTTTTGCAGTACTGAGTTGCCATGGAACACGGCGGGCGCTTATCGATTGCGTTTTTGTAGGCTGTAAGAAGCTTGCAGACGTGAAGCCGTTTCGCTGGCAAGGAAACACTTGCTGCGTGTTGGAAGCGCAACCCGCTGATGTCAAGGGCAACGGGCAACACACAGGTAATCTTGACTGCCCAACACCCTGGCATTCCGGTGCCAGGAATCCACTGCACCACGTACGCAAGTGAACCCGACAGCAGTATACATGTGAGTATTCTTGGCTGAGATGTTTGGAAAGTTGAGGAACCCGACAAGCATCCAAATCAGAACGGCGAACGTGACCCATGGAATGTTGGCGCATGCCTCGCCACCCCTAACTTGATGGTATTCTTGATCAGTGTCCAGTCCGCCGCGCAGGCTTGAAACATGTGCCACGCAAGGCCGGAAGTATGCCGACTTCTGGTTTCGGCTTCTAAGTTATCAGGCGGGGCAGTTGAAACAGAGAGACGGTGAGAGCATTGGGTGTCGTTTGACGAGTGAACTTGACTGCTATTGGGTTGGCTCTTTAGACTTTAACTTTTTGGTTGAAAATTATTGGTGTTTTCCACTAAACCCCCCAAAAAGTGAGAAACACTTTTTGCGGGGGGGGGGGGGGGCGATACAGCAACCCGAGCCTGGCAAATGGATGCCTGGCAAGCTTGGAGGTGGGCCCAGAGCTCTCCGATGGAATCGCCAAGCACATGCTATGGGCCTCAGCCTCTCGACGGGAGAGGGCAGCATAGCGTCTACTGGTAGGTTGTCTAAACAGAAATGTACAGGAGGTCCGGGGGGGGGCCCAGCCAAGAGGTCTGTATTATGCTGCTAGAAAACCGGGGCCCCTTCACGGCCCCCATTTGTCCCGCCTTGAAAGCAGATTTAAGCAGAGGTAGGCGGGTAGGCAGGCGCCCAGTTCACTGCTAGAAAGCTAGGAGATTGCAAAAGTCGTTCCAGAATGTGGACAACTGGGCGCTTCTTGCACAAACCAGAACTAGAAGGCATGTGAGTTGTAGGCAAGAGTATGTCCGCGCAGCAAACAAGCCGCGCATGTCTGTTTTGCACAGGAAAAGCTGAGTCTTTCTATGCAAGTTCTTTGCCCAAGTTCTGTGAGCAAGTCTCTCCGAGCCAAAAGGCAATTCGGCTAACTCTTGCACAAAATAAAGCCATGTTTTCTGGATTCAGGCCGCAAAAATTGCGCACGCAAGCTTTCTCCGGAATCTTGACTCCAGCAAACGCCAAACAAACATTTGGTGAAGATGCCTCTGGTTTTGAACAGAAAGCAATTCCATTGCAACATTCCGAGAAAACTACCGCTCCAAGCAAAATGCAGACATGCCAGAACCTCAGGAACAGAAACGTGACCAGGAGGGACTGCCAAAATAGAATGCATGGTGGCCGGATTCAAGGATCGCGATTGCCCAGGAAAGACTTTTCCCAAATCCACACCTCAGAAAACAAGGTATGTTCAAGTTCCAAGCTTGCCCACGCGAATGATTGTGAAGAATGGTCGTCGACCTGCCCCCCTTCAAATAATCTGTGCTGAATTTCCGGAGGCTTTTGCGAGCAACCTTGGGTCCATGAATGCCCCGATCCATGCGGTATTTGGAATTCGGGGGGCATTCATGGATCCAAGATGGGTCTCAAAAATCACCAGAAGTCTTGGATCTTGGATCCTGGACCTGAAGGCGGATTTAGAAGTTGAATTCGTATTCAGAAGGATGGGGGTGCCGAAAGAGTTGCTAGAAGAAGGCAGAATACGGATACGGTTTCGCATATTATACGTATGTCATATACTCATCTATATCTATATGCATATATGTGCATGTGCATACAAACAGAAAGATATGCATGCCGGTTTAATGTCTCATTAGTTGGCTATTCGAATCTCATAATCTGATACCCGGGTCATGCTAAGTATATATACGTATCCGTTGCTCACATCCTTCTGCGGGCATGTGCCACAACTCATGCTGAAATTTGTTTTTGCTTCCGTACCGTGCAAACCAATCTGAAATAGATCCCCTCAAAACTCTACTGCTGTTAGTTTGGATCTTTTAGACTTTAACTTTTTGGATTCCCCTCATATGTCCTTTTGACCAGCAAAAAGTTAAACTTTCTGCTGGGGGATCTACAGCACCCAAGAAGAAATAGCAGCACCCATGCAAGCTGAGCACTCAGGACGCGAGCCCCGGTGCGAACGTGGTCTTCATGCAGCGTTGCTCGAGCAGCCGCCAGCTGAACGAAGCAGCGGGCCTGGCAGCTACCAGCACTGCGCCTTGGGAGCAGGTCTTGTTGCCTGGGTGCAAAAGAGCCACTGCTGAAATGGGAGCCCAACAGGAACACAGGGTACCTTCCATGTCCATTTCTAGGGATCCGATCCTAGAAAACCTCCATCCCAGAAAACGGCTGGTTGAAAATGGGGAATCAAGCCCTGGAAGCACCGCTGAAATGGAAGCCCGACAGCTGAGTAACCAGTGCTGTTTCCCGACTAGTCAAAGCCCAGGTTAAACATGTCTTGAATTCAGCACGATGGCGTCAGGCATTTTACTTTTCTGGTGTATGGGTGGAAAGGCTACTAGACTACTCCAAAATTTGCTTCCAAGTGGTTATGCCTTCTGATGCCTTGTGGGGCACAATTCCATTTCAGGATGTTGACAATGAGGCTATCGAGCTATACCTATTCTACTGCCTGCTGTCGCCTTTCTTCTTTTTTTTTTTCTCTCCCCAACAGACGCAGAGTTGTGCACCCTTTTGCGTGCTAGTATGCTGTTGGAACCTGAAAATGCTCTTGATTCAGCCATTTTTGTTGCCCACGATGGCCTTGCCGGCCCTGCGCATCCCAAGGTCTTGGCAGATTCAAATCTCACCGCAGAGCTGCTGTCCTTCTGCCCAGGAGAGGGACCATGGACGCGTGACTGACCTATGCGCCGACCAGCGACGCATTTGTGCGCTGGCCAGCCCTTGCTGTAGCAGCTTCCGTTGGCGCTTGCCCAACTGGGCGCTTTTTTGAGGATGCACGTTACTGTGCAAGTTGGTTTCAAGAAGCAGAAAACCTGGACAGCCACCATGTTGGGTCTCAATGGGACACATGCCCAAATCGAAACTTGCCTGTTTTGTCTTCGTTTTGCCAGCCAAGCTCCAGAGTGCAGGACACGCGAGCTTTCTTCAGCAAGTGCAGCAGGTGCTTTGGGACTCCAATATGCATGGGCTGAATTCCCACTTCATGATTCAACATTCTCGGCCGAAAGACATCATACTACTGTGGATGGACCAAATCCTGCACCACCTAAGAAGCCCTGGAATGGTCTGATTCCCTTGTAAATGCCGACCGACCATGGTTTCAACCATGGTTTTTCCAAGTGGTGCGAAATGGATTTTGCCCCACAGTATCACACACTCACCCCCCCCCCAAAAAAAAAAAAAAAAAAGCAAAAAAAAAGAGGCACCCCTGGACTGCCCCCCCGCTCCACCTGCGGCCTGGGCTTCCAGTGCCTTGCGCTGGATGCGGCGATTGGCGCTGGTTGTCTCCCGTTTGCACCGATCCGATTGGCGCGGTTTGCACCGGTGCGCACCGATTGGCGCCGGTTTGCCTCATGACTGGTGCTTGTGCCATGCATGGTTGCATCAAGCATATTTCAAGCACCTTAGATGCACTTGTTGCGCGCTTCTTTTGCATACTGCACACGTTCAACCGAAAACGTTTGCGCTTGTGCAATCACATGCGAACAGCAAATATGTAGTCACACCAGTAGAAATACATGAGCAATGCTTTGAATACGTGAGTAGAATGAGTGCAACAAACCTGAGCACTGAATGGTCGCTGCGTGAAACCGAAGCCACCATGCACTCGCAACACTTGTGTGACAGAGGTGCCCTTGACATGGCCCACAAGTGTGAAAGAAAAACCTCATGTTTCCCTCGAAACGAGTGAAGATGCTGGTGGCATGTTGAAAGGTGCCGATTGCGAAATCCTCGCTTTGTAATTTTCCAAGATGCCTCAGTTCAGGCAGGAGGCAACCTGCAAAAAGAGACATGTGCGTAAATATGTAAATACAAATATAGCCCACGCGTACATCTAAGACAAATCTAGGTATGCCTGTGAGCGCTTGGCTTGTTGATTGTCATTCCTGCCGCTGCCTGCCCCGTTGGATGTTCGCCCAAGTTGTAGGGGTTCTCTATTCTGGGAAGCACCCACATGCGAGAAGTGACACTCGCAACTTTTTGCTCAGAGAGGACCCTAGCAGCGTTGCCGCAGTCGTTTGATTCTGCCTCGCTTCTTACAGCATCATTCATTGCGTGCCCTCTCAGTGCACGGGGAGGTGAAGGATGAACCAAGCTGGCAGAATTGGCATGGGGCTCCCCCTATTTGAGCGGGCCAAAGGAAAAAGCAAGAAACAACTTGGCTGCCCTTCATTTGCATCGGTTCGTTTCATCCAGGTGTTGATGGCGGATGGTTCAAGGTTCCGCATTTTTCCCAACGACAGCTAGAGGATCAAGAGGCCAATCCTCGGCAACTTTAGGGGAAGGAGGGTTCCGATCAGGGAACGCCCAAGAGTCGCCGGACCCCCCCCCCCCAAGGTGTCCTTTTGGAAAAATGGATGGCACTGATAAATGATGAAGCAACATGAAGCACGTACTATGTTCCGTCAAGCTGACCTATCTAAGTGCACCTTTGGAGCCCAACATGTCCAACGAAGCGATTTTATCCGCCCCCCCCCAACTTCAGGCCAGCTTCTTTGACTCTTCGTATTTCGCAAGGATAGGCTACATGCACCTACCCCAGAGAAATCTCTGGCTGATCTGATTTTTAAGCCTTGAAAGGCTCCCTTCCTGAGATGGACTTGAGCCACTTGTTGGGTAGACCTGTTTTGGTAAGCATAAGTGTTTGGTTGCCTTTTTCTGCCCACTCCGCCCTAGATCAGAAGTGAGAAGGCAGGTTTTGGGATGAACTCTCCCGGACGCGGGGCTTCGGCGCGGCCAGGTGCGGAAAGCCCGACTCATCATCTCAGAGCACGGCGGGGCTCTCGCCAACATGATCTTCGCACGCCGTGGCACAGGCGGGGCCATATGAGGAGGAGGATGTGGGGGCCCTTAGCTTCATTGCAGGAGTTGTGGATTTTCCAGCTTGCAGTTAATGTTCCCATCATTTGGACGGTCTTTGTTTTTGATGCTGGTTTGGACGTGTTTCTTTCGGAGGTGGAAGCTATTGTTGGATTCTTCGGCTCAGGGGTCATCGAGCTGGTGGGCAGTCCTGCAGCCAACGCTCAACTAGGACCGGAGAATGACATGCCGCTAATGTTGACCGCAGATTCATAAACCCCTGTTCACTACTATAGGGGTGTTCCCCTCCAAAAGTGATAAATCACTACTGAAACCAGGGACACCCCCATATTAATAACGAGGGGTTTATCAATTTGGGGTCAACATTACCTGTGAGATTTCATGAAGAAACTATACCGTACCACCAATTTAGCATGGAACCGACGTTCGGGGGTCCTGGTTTGGACACCAGGTTCCTTGTTAATTGGTGGGAGGCTCTGAAAAGCCTGCCAAGACAAGTTGAGAGGTCCTTCCAAAACAAAAAGCATCGCCTTCCAAAAGAGGTTTGTGCACTTCGGTGTTTGTTGGTGAGGAGAGGAGTGGCTTGAACATGAGTGTTGATTGGCTTTCGGCGGAAGATGCGAAGAGATTGGGGGGGGGGGGGGGCACTAGGTGGGATGCAAATGCATGGGCGATTTGTGGGAAGGCATTGTGGTAGGGAGACTCGGAGACAGCTGGTCAGGGGGCGAGTTTCCGCCCTACAAGAGCTGCTCGACCGAAGATGGCACGAATGGGAGCTAGGCAGTCTGCAGATGTCTGCACCGCTCAGAGGGCGCAAAATGTGGGAGCTTCTTTCCGCCTTGGTCAGTCCGACAACGGTCGTCTCGGCACTGGGCCCTATATAATATGATTTGGATATACATAAATGTACATACATATTATATATATGTATATACATACATACTAGGACTTCTTGATGCTCGTTCCTGTTGAGGGTCTTTTGACGAGCCATGCTTTAAGGAGGTTGTAGCAAGGCCAATATTTGCCTTTTTGTAAACCATGTTGGTGCCAAAGGGTCGGTGTCAGAATAGATCATCCCCTTTGGAAGACTTTACAGGCAGCCAATAGCAAGTCCGCTGCTCACATCAGAGGCATGTGGTATGGGGGCGCCGGCGCGGCCTTCAGCTTCTACCGGGCTTCTTGCCAGGGGGGGCGACTTTGTGACTCCAAGCTGAAAGCGACAGCCTTGGGCGAGTCCTTGGGCTTTCATTTCAAGCACTATCCCCAGGTTGCCTTTTCCTACATGGAAATGGACTGGGGGGAAGAGCAGGATCTCCTAGAGTGTCCCTTGCACCCTCCAAAGTGGAGAATGTGGGGTCCCTTGGCGGAAACAAACCGGAAGCAGACGTTGGACTAAGGCATTTGTTTTTTTCGGCGGCGGGGTGATGCTCTAGTTTTTCATGTTATCCCCCCACGATCCTGAAGCAAACCTACACGCTCTTTCGTCCATTGAGGTAGTGCTCTATGAGACTGATGCTCAAGGACGTCTGAAGATTCGTTTGGACGACTTGCAGGAAGCCGTGAAGCAATGGCTTCAGACTCGCCCAGCAGACATCTAACGTGAGAGCCATTTAAAAAACCCCAAGCCAGGCCAGGGCCTTCTGGATTTCCCCTGGCAGTGCCAGCCGTAAGATGACTGGACAACTAACCGGGGAGGAATCCTTTCTGGGACGGGTTGTCACGTAGAGTGCATTGGAAGCATCCGACCCTTGGCTATGTCGTAGGCTTCGTCCTATGTCAGCTGGACGTATACCTACAGACAGACAACCATCGGCGATGTGCCAACCCGTCCGCGCCACAGGGCGCTGTCCGGCGCCGGCCAGCTTCGGAAAAGTCAGCGCGGGTGTGGGGGTTGTCCCAGGTTCAGTCAAGAGTTCTGGTCGAATATGCAATCGCAAAACGGGGGCGCTCTGATTTTTCCTTGCCCATTTTGACCGTGGCTCCCTTCCGTTTCGGGGTGTTCCATGGGAGTCGGTTCCAGTGGCGGTTCGAGAACTAGCCACTTTTACCTCAACAACCATGGCAAGTGAAATCGTATTCAGGCTTATGCTGTCATTTTGTTTGATGTGCGGAAAGGTATGGCACCCCAAACCGCCACACAATCCAGCAGGACCTTCGCCAAAACCTTTGATGTTGCTTGGGCTAATCGTGAGCCTTGGTGCAGCGCTGCAGGATCTTTCCTGCGCCTAAGTTGCCAGCACTCGCTTCAGCATTTCATGCATTGCAACGCTTAGTTCAAACCTTGCACACATTCATACTGCCATGCACCGCAATCTGCGGTGCTTACCGCCACCTGGCAGAATTGATCAAGGCGCTTGGCTTGGTTTCGTGTGTGCGTGGTGTGTGAGATTGGCTTGCGGCAGTGCTTAGTCGCAGCCAAGAGCCAAGGAACAGCTTCGCTGAAGCTTAACCGATGCCAAAGCGCGTACCTTGCAGCTTGCCGGTTGGTTTGGCCCGGTGCTGAACAAGAAGTGCCAAGCTTTCTTGAGATTGGATCCTTTTTATCCGCTTGAAAAGGGTATCGAAAGGAAATCGATGTCGCGGGGAGCCGCAGCTGCAAGTGCTGTTTGTGCTGTTTCTCTTGGAGCCCACAATGAAACAGATTCAAATTTTGCGTAGACACAACATGGGCATGGCTGTTTACTGCCGCTTAAAAACGGGCGCAGCCGCACCCCCACTCTGCGACTCCATCTCAGGCAGCAGCGTTGGCTTGCTGATTTGCGTCGCTAGTGCAGGGCTCAGAGTTCGACCCCGACGTTTCGTGTGAACCTCTCGAAGATGTGGATACATCAACAGGGCTTCGTTTGTCGATTGCTTGAGCACCTGCAAATGTCGGGGTTTGCGTGGGGAAATGAGCTACCCGCTGAAGTCTGCCAAGTGGAAGTGCTGCCCTGCTGAGCCAAGCGGACCGGGCGCTGCGTGCGTGCGGACCGGGCGCTGCGTGCGTGCCTGCGTGCGTGCGTGCGTGCGTGGGTGCTTGCGTGCGTGCGTGGGTGGGTGGGTGTGTGTCTGTGTCTGTGTCTGTGTGTGTGTGGAGGTGTTGTCTCGTTGAGAACTGCGGAAGAAATTGCGCAAACTGATCACAGGCATGGACCCTGATTGACAATTGTTTTTACCTTTGATCGCGTTTCCTTTGTTCCTTGCTTTTGGCCAAAAAGACCTTCTCTGCCCTTGACTCATTGACAAACAAAAAAGCGGAACCGCGGCAGAAAGGTGGCAATTGGAGGTCCAGATTCCTCCGTTTGGCGCCTGGCTGATTTTTTGTCCAAGGCTGCGAAGCGAGTTTTGCAACTGAGACGCTAGGCAGCAGTGGATACTGGGCCTAGTTGTGTCCTGCGACGTTTGTAACTGCGCCGGAAGTTCGGCCAGGTCAACACGGGATTGGGGAGTGCCATCTTTTAGGACCCTGGCGCCAGAGCAAAAAACTAGAGGCAATTTGATGCAACTTGTCAATGTGTCCGAAGGGTTATTTGCTGCCCATACCCCCAGTGATGCCCTTGTTGCTCATTTTTTGGAAGAGGCTCCTCTCTCAATCTACCAAGAATGAATGTGTTCGCATCCCCTTTTGTGAAAGGGGGCTTCCCGTAAACGGGATTGGGTCTTTTTGTTGACCTGGGTAAGGGCCTGCAGTCTCAACAGGTCAAAAACACAGACCCTCTTAGAGTTGCACCAGTCTTTTTCCCTTTAGCGGCCTGTCTTTCCTTTTGGAAGGCTTCGTCGTCAAAAGAAAAATCTGCCGACGCCGGGAGCGAGGTGCACAGCTCCCAGCCAAGGGCGGCAGCTGATTCAGCTGAACTTCGAGGTGCCCGAGCTGCGTTGCGGACGCGTTCGGGGGAATCCGTTTCTAAAAGCAGACGCAGACACACAAAATGAGGGGATGCGACCAGAAAACACTGCCATCACCCCCTGTGGATCGTGCTATCGTGTCGTTTGTTTGTTTCAATAGTTATACTCACAAAAAGAGATTTGCCCAGAAGCCTTTCAAATGAGGGGTCTCGTCCTCTCCATGCAAAGCCGAAGGACGACCAACCACTCAGTTGCCCTTTTCGCGGTTGACCTTGTTTCGTGAGGAACACCTTCGTGAAAACGCACAACTCAGATCATACCCTGCGGTAAACTATGGTTTCGAAAGCTTCACATGCCACCAGCCCAGTAGCTGACGAAAAGGCGCTCATTGTCACTGTGCACCAACAAGTTGGCACAGACAGCCGTTGTCACATGCCGCTTTGCAGTAAGTAGGCGGCCAGAGGCATTTGAATGTTGGCCGAATTCTGCAAGTGGTAAAGCCCCGACGCTAGTCCTAGCAGGGCGCGGGGAAGTCAAACAACTAGTGAATGCCGCGGAACGGCACTGAGGAAGTTGGCTATCCTGGCTGTGAGTTGTGGAAGGTAAAGGGGAGAACCAATACTGTACCCTGCTCAGCGCTTTGCAGGTATGTGGCGCCCCCTTGATAATTGTCCCAGGTGGTTGCTGTCGCTTTGATCGCTGTTGCTCGTGTTGCTGCCGTGGCGGTGAGGGTGGTGAGGATGGTCATACTGTTGATCGCGGCGGTAGTGGTGAAGGTGGTGGGCGCGTCGAGCAGAATAATTCGGTCGAGCAGATGCCATCTTGCTGGTTCTCAGCAGGGAGGACCAGAATGACCCCTAAAATCAATCCCCTATGGTTTGGACGGTTTATTTCCAACACCCGGAACGGTCATTCCAAGCAATCAAGCCATTGAGCCCATGGATCCGCCTAGGCACAGGTCCCTTTTTTCCAGAAGCTGCGAGATCCTGGGCAATCTCTCGACTGGCAGCCGCTGCGGCGCTTCAGCCCACTTCCAGTGACCAAAGGCGAGGAGTGCAGCAACGTGGGCTGGCACTACCCCCGCCTGGTGACCAGCCACTTGGCAGAATGGGCTCCTTTGCCTGTGTGGCCCTTGAGGTTGGGCTGCGAGGACTTCTCTCTCAGACAGCTTTCGTTCCGGCAAAGCTTCCAGTCGCAGGCTACTTGCGTTTCTTTTAAGATTTGCAAGGGTAAGGTGGAGAGCAGATGTTCAGAGTGCCGAAGTGGGAGCTGGCAAGGCTCCGTGACTCGCGTGGCAAGGCTCCGTGACTCGCGGCCCATTGTCGCCTTAACATTGGATTGGCTGGATCAGCTATATGTTTTCCCGGAGCCCCTTTGTCACTTGTTGGTGCTTCGGCCCACCGCCATTTGAGGGTGCGCTTAAAGAGGGGAACAAAGGAACCCTGCTTCCTGCCTGCCTGTAATTGAGGCGATGAAGCAGTGATGAAGGACTTTAACAAGTTCGCGTGCGAGACGGCCCCGCACTTCTTTATGGTTGACCCCACTGTTAGCCTGACAGCGGAAACTGCCGAGCTGGATGGGGGCTGCATAAACATGACACTAGGATGCAGGGGGAGGGGCGTGACTCGGGCCCAGGATGCGATACCTTGGCTTTCATGGTGCTGAGACCATGGGAGCACCCCCTCCCCCCCTTGAGTGGTTGCATGGAAAACCCACATATGTTCATCAGTCTTGTCCTGCTGCACTCAAGTGCAGCTTAGGTGACCATGCGGCGTTGTTGTGATGAGCTCGTGAAATTGCACACTGGTTGCGTTCCTCGTTTTCAATTTGTTCTTTCCCCGTGGTCCATCCCTGGAATTCTCTCCGCGTTTTGGGGGTTTGGCTGGTCAAAAAGGCACTTTTCTTGAACCAAATTCGCATTTTTGAGTCAGATGTCCGGGAGGATAGGAAATCTAGGATTCAACGTGGTCATGTGTCCATGCCATGATGCTGATTGAACTGAGGAAAAGGAAAGTCCCTGTTTCTTTTGTTGCCTCCCCTTTCCCGGACCCTTTTCCCTTTTGCGGGGACTAGATAAATGAGATTCGGCACCCCCCACTTCCCCTTGAAGGCCCCCCTTCCTGGATCCGCTTGGGAGCATACGTCAGGCCCCCATGGCCGGAAGTCACCATGGCAGCGAACTTTACTCACGGGGAGTTTCTCTACAGGCGGGGTCGGTCATTTGTCACGCGACATCAGACGCAACCAATCCTTGACGGAAATGGCATGTGGGTGTGTGTTCCATGTGTTCCCTTTGGTCCGCGCGACCAAATCCCTGTTTTCGAGCTATGGCGCTTCACACTGGACTGGTTGATCGCCGTTTCTTGGTTCGCCGAGCCCAGAAGCTGCGACCATGCGCATGGAGTTAGTCCCTGCAATCAACTAGGATGCTGCTCCTTGCCCACTTTCACCAGTGCATCCCTTCAAAAGGAAACGCATTTCAGTCCCGTTGTTCCTGCAGAGCTTGATGTAAGCCGATGCCTAAGTTGCCTTTGAAGATATCGCTTCGTCTTGAGTATCATGATCCCAGATGAAACTGCAAGTTCTGTATGCTTTTCCTGGTGAAAGTGCCCATCATCCAGTCAGATAATTCTGCAAGGATGAGGCACGCACATATACAGATTGCCTCACGTTCCAGCATTGCATTTGTCTGATGCCTTGCAGAAGTTCTGCGGTTGTGCCATGCAAGGCTAAAGCTCATGCATGCTTCAATCATGGGATGTAAGCCTCTTGCCAACGAATGGGTTTTCCGGATGAAATGGTCACTTTGTGTAGGGGAGAACAAAGCAACCGAGTTACCGTCTAGCGCTTTCTCCTGTCCCAACGTGCGCAGCGGCGATCGATCGGCGGCATGCAGGTCATGCCCCGAGAATTGCCTGGGGAGCAACGTCTGGGAGAACTACACGCAGAAGTTGGTGGATGCCGACCTGCGGCTCGGAGGGCCACGTCTTGACTGCTGGGTTGGATCTTTAGACTTTAGCTTTAGTTGAAATTAAGTGGTTTTCCACTACGCTCCCAAAAAGTTAAACTTTTTGCAGGGGGTCAACAGCAACCAAGACATTTGGAGCTTGTGGCCTGGTTTTCAGGAACAGCAACTCTATCGCTGGCCCCTAGACCAGCAATGCTGACCTTCCAAGGGGGGAGTTTTTCGCTCGGCATGGCACGTTTCCAGGCTGGTGATTCCCAGCATCCGCGCTCTACCTGGGAAGCTTGGCTTATGGAATTCCTTCCCACGTGCAAAGCTGAGGTGAGCGCGTTTGAGCTTCACAGCCATCAGGTCCTCACTTTTTCTTGGGTTCAGCTTTTTCAGTATCACTAAAGGGCCTTTCTCCCATGACCACCTGAACGGCAACCGGCGGTGGCTTTGCTCCCGGCTTCGAGCTTAGACCAACCGTTTTGGCCAAGGATGGTGTACCAACATGCGCTTCTGGACTTCTTGGGTCCTGCCTACACTGCCTTGAGCTTGCTCAAAAACTCCAACCTGTGAGCTGGCGGCACAAGGCGTGCGTGGTTTAGGCGAGAACCAACCAAAAGCCAAGGGTCGCACCACTCCCTTCAAACGGTTTGGTTGGTGTGATGGGGTTTACTTGTTGCATCTACCGAAAATAATTCCCCAGTTTCGCAGGTCAACTTGCTGATTGTGGTGGCCCATGGAACAATGATGCAAGTTGTGACAGTGGGGGATGTCAGTGAGCAGCCAGTGTGCTTGCAGCGTCATCACAGTTTTGTGATCTTGCCCATGATTTTCACCTCATGGCCGAGTGTTATTCTTGTCGTGTCATGCTTGATATTTTGGTTCCTGCTTCTCCTGCTCCTTCCGCCTCCTGCTTCTGATCCTCGTGTGATGAGCCTTGGGATGTTCCTCAGGCCTTGGGATGTACCGTGGGACCCCTATGGGCGTGACACGCACTTTCCTCTGAGGAAGCTGGTGGTGACCCATTCGTTGCACACGCAGCTGCTGAAGTTGCTGGGGGTACCCGAAGTTGCTTGGCAACTTATCACCGATGATCAACCCAAAATGAGCCCCAACATAGATTAGGTTCTGTAGGAAAGGCTGCGGCCACTCTATGATTTGTTTTGACGTTGCATTGGAAAAGCAATTTCTGTAAGTTGCTTTCCTGAGCTTTCTTGCGCAGTGCAGGGTCTCATCGGTATCCGTGATGTCGAACGCCATGCCTTAAGTTCTAATTAGTTGACCCATTCCCTTCATGTGGCTGCTTTGAGCCTCCTTTTGAACATTTTGGAACAACTTGCAAATGCAACGATGCTGAACTGAAGCATGATTTTGTTCAATAGCGGCTGCACTAGACTTTACAGCTTCCCGCGCAGAGGGGGGGAAAGGCATTTTGGGACCGTGCGGGTGGCTGGCGCATGTCTCTGGACCAAGGAGCAGATCTTTGAGATAGACCTGGGCAACTTCACACGTGACGATCCCCGCACGCTGCTTTGCACCAGGCCGATTTTGCAAAATCCGCTTGAATCACCAGGTCCTGGTCCTCTTCGAAGGGAAAAAAAAAGGAGGCTGAAGACAAGACGGGCAACATGTTTACACAACTGGCTCATTTCGGGGGGGACGTGCAAACGAGCAAAGAACCATTTACCCGCTTGCCAACGAGCGAAGGAGCAAAACCTTTGGTGCATCTTGCTTGGACGTTAGGACTTTAATTTTTTGCCAATGGGTTTTCCGGATTAAACCGCCAAAAGTTGGTCACTTCTCGCAGAAAACCAGAAAGCAAACGAGAAACGGAGGGTCCCAATCACCAGCCAGAGGTCGCCAAGCCCTGAGGCCGGGCCGTAAGATGCACCTCTTCCGGGTTGCCGGCACCGACGGCAAGCTCCCCACGATGCCATTCGGTGACCGAAGCTCGGCCAAGCTATTTAAGGCGTGGCTTCGGGTTTCTCAAGCCACAAATTGCCTGGTGGGTTTCAGAGAGCTGCTGCCTTTTGTTCGTTGCCAGCGGCTTTCGGCGGCCTGTTTGCGTAACCCATCCCATCCTAACCACCTAAACCCCGCCCGAAACCCACCTTAAACAAACCCGAAATGAAACCTGAGCCCAGCCTAAACCCTAATAGGGTGGGTTTGGCAACGGTTTAGGTTGGGTGCAGCGTGGCTTTTGTTGGGTTTTTTGGGCGAGTTTAGGGTAGGTTCAGGGTTGAAGGTGGGTTTAAGGTTAGTCAGGCTGGGTTTCGGGTAAGGGTCTGGGGTGGGTTTGGTTGGTTTAGGGTTTGGGGTTTTAATTGCCGTAATCCCGCCTCAACCAAGCCCCTACGCCGTGATCAGCAAAGCTAGTGTTTCTGGGGTGTTAAACACCATGCCAGGGATGTTAAAACGTCGAGAAACACACAAACAACAAAACTCAAGCAACAGCATTTTGCGAATACACCTTTCGCCCTGTTTCCTTTCCATGCTCGCAGTGGGTAGTTGTTCCTTGTGGGTGAGTTCCGCCTTGCTTCAACTCTGCGCGGTCGCGTGTGGATTTTTACCCCGGCGCCGATCCGATCGAGGCAGGGTCTACTCGGATTTCTGGCATCGGCTCACCATTTGGCAGGCCGGAGCCCAAAGCCGCCCGGGGTCCGGCCGGCTGGAGGGAAGCCAAAACGGCATCATGGCCGACCAGGAGTCAATTGTTGTTTGTTTTGTTTGCTGTGTTTGTTGCTTGTTGTTTGTGTGTGTGTGTGTGTCTTTTCGTTTTGTGTTTCTTTTGTTTTGGCCGGGGGGGGGGCTGGTGATTTTGGAACGTTTTCAGGTTGCGTTCCCAATATCTAGCCCGGTCAGTTATATAACGTCGTTGTATAATGGGTATGGACATGTCAGGTGGAGGGTACCGCCACCTCCTGGGGCAAGTTTAGAGTGCTCCCACCTAGTGTCACATGACTTTTTGCAACCACCTATCTTCAGGCAACCCTTGGTTGGTGGTTTGGAGCCGGGTGGTTTGGATGTGGGTTCGAGCCCTTGGCCCCCTGGCTTTGTAGAGGGCACATGGGTTTCACCACCCCGGAGCCATGGAGGGAAGCTGATAACTTGGGCGGTGTGCAAACGCTGCAGGGCTCCTTAAAAGATACTTTCTGCCCATTTGAAACATGGCTTTTTCCACCAAAATAAAGGGACACCATTTACAAGGCAATGTTCAGGTGTATAACAGAGACACTCCTAACCACGAAACTTGTATTTTCTAACCATGGAATAGGTTGTCTTCAACCACGAATTCATCAATCTGTAACCATTACAAGGTTACACACACTTAACCCCGAAGCATCTCGGGGTCAAATGCAAGGTTTTCCAAGGGAAGCTCAGTGTGCTGGTGCGTGTCTCGGTGTATAATCTAAGGATCCCTGATTCAACAATTGAAGGACTAGCATGAGCAGCTAGAAGACACATCTTAATGCGGATCAGCGCTCTCACGAATATTCAGATGGATCGTTTTCCTGAAGTTTGGCCCCTGTCAGCATGGGGCCAGGAGGAAAACTTGGCTCCAGCCCCGGGTTTCCTAAGTTGCGATTGAATAAGAAGAACCATCCAATGCTTTTAGTTGATCTTGAAAGGTTCTTCCGGAAAGTGGGCGGAATTTGTAGGAGCGAATTCGAGTCGAGTGATGGGCCTCTTTGGCACCTGGCAGAATGACAGCAATGCTTGGCTAGCAGGCCCCAAAGGTTCCCGAACCAGATACTTCGGCGCGAAGAAAAGTATCAGTCATTTCGTGAGCTATTCTATGTTCGGCTCGTTTCTGTCGGTAGGAGTCGAGCTATTTCTTTGTGGCTGTGAGGCCAAGGGCAGCTTGCAGTGTAGCCCTACAGCCCTTCAAGAGACTCGCCCAACAGACTCTGGGCTCCCAAGCTGCTCCATTCCGGCCACCGGGAAAACATGCCGTTTGTTAATCATCTCAATGAGCATTTGCGAAGCATTGTGTAAACCACAGGCTTTAAGCAGCCTCCTTCCTCTGTTTTTGTTTTTTTTTGTCAAGGCGAACAGCGCCTGGCTGTTTGAAGAAATGCTGCCCAACCCTTTTGAGAAGGTCGTCATTGCTTGCTTTCGTGCTTAGATGGCCAATGGGTTCAAGTCAGGCAGCCAACATTTTCCCTCTTTGTCCATTGGTTAGCTGCGATCTGGCGGTTGCCAATCAACGCAGCAGCAAGGTTCCAATTCTGAAGAAATGTTTGGTGCACAAGTGTGTTGAGCCAAGTTACCTGTAACTGGAGAGTTCACCTGGAGCCACCTTTGCTATTCTCCCTATGGTGCAACGTTAGTTTCTTGTTTTTGTTGGTTTGCTCAAAGTTTCTGACAGTTTATTTGAATAGAACCACGAGAAAGCGCAAGCAAGAACAAGAAAACCAGCATGATTGCAGACCCCAACCCCCTTGGGCCTACCCCCTTTTGCCGTCAGGTTGGGCCCGAGATCTCGGACAAAATTGCCCAGCGACATCAGCTGCCAGAGACTCGCCAGAATCTACGTTCAAGGCCCTGCGGAAAACGCAAGTGCCCTGCGTTTCCCACGGTTTCCCTGTCCGAAAAGCATTCTTCGACAAGTCCCCCGGGCAGCCTTTATGGGTGGGTTGCCGCCGTTTGCTAAATATGCACTTAGTGCTGTCCATTTGACTTATACAGTTATTAAATCATTATGCGAGTGTCAGATCCAAACTTATTTCATTAAAACGGCGTATTATCGTAAGTTCATGCTACATTAGCTTAGGTCGGCATGATTGACACATTGCTTTCATCCAGGATCAGGATTCACAGAAGCCAATAGCCTGAAGCCAGTTGCTTTGGTCAGTCAGTATCTCGAGCGGTCAATGAGTTCAGTTGGCCAGTCAACTCGCTGACTTATGTTGCTGGCGCGATAAGCAAGGGAATGAGGGAATGACCCCTATAAACAATCCCTTCTGGTTTCCTTTAAGGGGACCCCTGAGTTCATTCCCTCATTCCCTACTTATCGCACCAGCAAGTTGTGATGATTACTTGCTGGATTCCCTTCGTGATAGTAAGTGCTTTGCGTGGAGTTTTCCAGCTTCACTCCAACGCCCAAAACATTGCAGTCCATTTGGGGGAGAGCAATGGCAACATGGGAAGATGATGAAAGGGTATGGTTCACAGTTCGGATGCAAACATATCCTGCCAGGACGTTGAAAGCCTCAAGCTCCTCTTAAGGGGTCATTTTGTGCGTAGCGACTCCACTTGCTTGTGGGTGACCATCATCGTTTATCTTCAGTTTTTACCTGATGCTTTGCCCCCTTGGTTGCGCTGGGTGATCTAGCAGATGGGGAATGCTGAGTATTTGCCAGTGGGTTGTACGCTTCTAGCGCCCTTCTTTTCCCCAAAAACACACGTGAACCCGCATCCCCCTATCAGGCCTTTGTCTTAGGCTTTTCCTCTTTTTGGTTGTCGTCATTTTCCCTTCTAGCCGGAGTGCAAGAATGGATTGACCCACATTCAGACCCTGTCCTTGGGCCCACGCGATGTTTGCCGAACCAGGAGCCAAGCAAGACAACAACAATCACAAAATAGAGCTCACCTTTTGAATTTCGGGCTCGTTTCCCTGGGATCCGTGAGGACGCGGGCTTGCGCACGGTGCTGTTTCTCCAGCGCTGCTCCTCCAGCCGCAGCATCGCCAATGAGCAGGCCGCCCTGGCGCTCAGCAGCAAGGCGAGAGGGCTGAAGGGGTTGGTCCGGTTGGGGACGGTGGCCTGGTGGTGGTGGTTGGGAGGTTGTTGGGGGGCTGGGGGGTCGGGGGGGAGGTTGGGAGGTTGGGGGGCTGGGGGGTCGGGGGGCCGGGGGGAGGGGGCGAGGTGCACTTCTTCAGCTGACGACGCTTTTGGCCTAAGTCAGAAACTGGAGCGCTTTGTCTTTTGCTACCAGAAGAGACTCTCAGCACAGCAAGCAATCCAGGAGCCAGCAAAACCTCTCTCACATTAGGTGAATCGAATCTGATGCCATCCAACAGGATGAGGGCACAGTTTGAGTTTCGAAACGGGAACTTATTGTTCAAAGGGGGTGGGTTCTTTTCCCTGTTGGCTAGAGGGAGCTGTGCAAGACTTATCCTACCCACACCGCAACTAGCTGTGCAGAAGCTACGCTGAATTTGCTTCAGGGAAGTCTGGGCTGCTTGCTTGGGAGTGGAGAAAACATGATGCTGGAGGCCCACCCCACACAGAAGGAACCAAGTAAAGCGCGCCATGTGGTCGTGCGACGCTGTTTCTGCGTTTAAACTGTGCCTGACAATGGTGCTGCAGCTAATTACCGCCGTTGTCCCTGTCCAATGCAATCATATACACATGGGTGGAAACATCACGTTTTCCTTGCTGTGCAAAGTTATTCCAAATCCATCCTGCTTTCAAACTGAAGAGGGAACCGCTGGAAAGACTACTCTGTGCAAAAAAAGGCTATCGTTTGTCTTGTTTTTGCACAATTGTTTCACATCCATCCTACTTTCCAAGTGAATACGGACCGCTGGAAAGACTACTCTGTGGGGGGTGGGGGCCAACATGTCCGCTCACGTTGCCGCGGCCAGGTCCTTCTCAGCGCAAACCGCCCACATGAGCTTATCTCGATTTGCGCAGGCGGGAGTTTCCAGGAGTTTTGCAGTTTTGCAGGGATGCGGTGCACGTAGAAGCCAGCTCAATCCAACCCCCTCCCACGTGGGAGTCGCCAAGATGAACTCGCATGAATTGTCCAAATTGTGTGCATTGTAGTCATCAGGGGCTTGTTGGCCACAGGGGTCAGTGCTTGCGTACATTTGTTTTTTCGTTCAAGAGGTATTTTGACATGGGTGCGATGCACAAGGCAGTGATTGGAACCCGGGGTTAATAAATAGCCCTGGTTAATACGTGGGGGGCTTTCCACTTTACAGGGAATCCTTCAGATTGGGCGCAAGTACCCCTCCAATACTCCGCGAGGTTGCTTAATCCGAGGTTGACGGAATTGATCCTTTTTGGCACCTGATGCCAAATTCGATTGGATTTGTTCGCTCCAACTTGCCGCTTGCCGCGGTTTACCTGTGAGAGAGTTTGAGATACCTCGTTGCCAGTAGCAGGGCTGTTAATTGTAAATGCAACTCTTTTGTTTGCCGATGGCATTTCCTGATTTCCTTGTTTTTCGCAGCTTGCGGAGGCAGAATCACATGAGGTCTTCTTGACGGGACTTTGCGTACGTGTTAGACCCTTTGAGCATATACCCCGCTTCAGGCGCCATGAGAAAACATGTTTTACTTGCATCTCGGCCATGTGCCGTGTCCCACTGGCATTTCCTCAAGCTCCAGGCTTGACCCTTGACTGCAAGCATGGAAAGGGTCTCGCTTGAAAAGCTTTACACAGCTTCACAGTTGTCATGCAAACCTTGTGACTACGAATGCTCCCGCTTTTGGCAATTCCAGTGGGGAGGGTGCTGGCTGTGTGACCCAATAAACGGCCATGGAGAAACCCAGACGAGGTAAGGCTGGCGGAACGCCATGCGACAAACTCGGACAACGTGTTTGGCGCAGGTTGGGAGGACGTCCTCGAGCAGGTGAAGCAGGCAACCGGATGGAATCGGCTCCGAGGGATTCGCTGAGTAAGTGGCCAGTAGCCCTGGCTATGACCCACGGTTGTTTCAACTGCTGCAAGGGCCGAAATAAGAGCAGCTTCGAGCGGCTTCTTCCACGGGTACTTCCTGTATGCAGCAGTGACATGTCGGTGACAGGTGTCCAAGGTGACCACTCGCATGGTTCGACTCGGCCAAAGGACATTCCCTTTGCATTAGCCACTTTCGTTTTCCACGAGCGCCGGACTTCATGCGCCAAAGGTGCGGGCAGCTGGGCTGGTGGTTGGCGAGCATGGTGGGGCACTGGCAAATGTGCTGTTTGCTCTTCCTGGAACAGGCGCGCGTTTCCGGAAAGGAAGGTAGTCACAATGTTCCCCTGATTTTTGGTTTTGGAGCTGCGCAGTGTTCTTCTTGGTTTGGTCCAGCAATCAATTTCACGAAGCATTTATGTTGGTTGCATGTCTCCATTCTAGGCATGTGCAGCTTTGTTCTTAAATATGAGTACTTCAACGGAACTCAACAACAACGCATCCCCAAGGGCTGATACTTGCATCGTGAGAGGCGTGGTCACCTGCAAAAATGCAATTGCAACATTGTCGCATGAGAAAATACAAGGCGGACAATTGCAAGAAATGGTTGCCGCTGCTAACTTTGACGTTTTCCGTGTCCATGAAGTTTCGTCCAGAACTCATGCATGTCCAAAAGCGGGGGGATTATTCCAAGCTGGGTATCAACTGCGACACAGCGTGTCAGGCATCATCGAGTTTGTGGGCAACGCTGCGGCGCATGTCGGACTTGAAGGATGGGCCCAACACAGAGCAAGCATGGAACCAGTTGCTTGAAGATTTACTAGAGCAGATGTGTTGCAAGCATTCTGCTCCATGCGGAATCCTGCTACAATCTTATGAACTGTTTCTGAGCATGGCATTGGCGCTTCTTGTCACGTACTCCTTTCCCTGAAGGAGTCTGGCCACCATACAAGAGACGCCTGCCTTGCACAGCGCTGTGTGCCGATGGTTGGCCTGCAGGGTTGGTTTTTTTTTGGTGAAGCATCCAGAGGCTCACTCATGATGAATAAGTTTAGGCCATCGACAATTTGAACATGTTGATAACAGGGACCCCCTCAAGTGGTGGTTCTCATGGTTTCCCTAAAAACCACACACAAAGGGCACCCTCAAACAATGCCTACCCCCCATATCAAATATGATCCCATATGAATCCGTCTTCGTTATCAATCTCAGCCAATACCGGCGTCAAGTCGGCCAATGGCGCCAAGGCTATTGGTACGGCGGCGCTGGCGCTGCCTTCTCCTTCTTCCGCGTGACTTATCTTGCAGTGATGCTACAACCATACCTGAGACACCGAAGGGTGTAGAGTGTAAGGGCTAGTCGCAAGCAGAATTAGACATGTGCGGCCGCCTTGTTTTTCTTACATGGCTTTGGGTAGACCCCGTGGATTCCAGGTTTTGACTCAGATAGTTGCTCGATTCTGCTCGGTGGCTCGCTTCGGTGATTCATTTTTCTTGATCAGCAAGGCTGGCGGTAGTTTGTTTTTGCGTGTCTTTGAAATGGTTTGGATGTTGCATGCTCTCGGAGTTTTCCATCTGAATCAAATGTCAGCCAACCAGCGCCACGATCAGCCTCGCCCTGAACACAGAGCGCCAAATCAGAAGACTGACAGCAAATGGCAACTCACCTTGTATGAGTGGGTACGTTGAGTGTGTCTTTCACTGGCCTTTGTGCTGTTCTAACTTGTTAGTGAACTGTGGGCATCTATTTGTCAAAGCCCTTGAAAACTAGGCTGCGGCCTATAGACAAGCTGACTCTGACTGATGTTGATTTCACAGTTGATTTTCCTCCAACAAACCGCTAGACGACCAAAGCATCGCGTGGAGCTTTCTCGGACCCTGTGTGTGATTGATTTCCGTAAGGTCAGCCAACATGGTGCGACGAAAGAAACAACACCAAGAACCACAGCAAGAGCACGGGCAAGAGCAACAACCACATCCACAACAACAACAACAACAACAACAACAACAACAACAACAACAACAACAACAACAACAACAACAACAACAACAACAACAACAACAACAACAACCAACAACAACCAACAACAACAACAACAACAACAACAACAACAACAACAACAACAACAACAACAACAACAACAACAACAACAACAACAACAACAACAACAACAACAACAACAACAACAACAACAACAACAACAACAACAACAACAACAACAACAACAACAACAACAACAACAACAACAACAACAACAACAACAACAACAACAACAACAACAACAACAACAACAACAACAACAACAACAACAACAACAACAACAACACAACACAACACAAGCAACAGCAACAGCAACAGCAACAGCAACAGCAACAGCAACAGCAACAACAGCAACAGCAACAGCAACAGCAACAGCAACAGCAACAGCAACAGCAACAACAGCAACAGCAACAGCAACAGCAACAGCAACAGCAACAGCAACAGCAACAGCAACAGCAGCAGCACAGCACAGCAGCAACAGTAGCAACAACAACACCAACAGCAACAGCAACAGCACACAGCAACAGCAACAGCAACAGCAACAGCAACAGGAACAGCAACAGCAACAGCAACAGCAACAGCAACAGCAACAAGCAACAACAACAACAACAACAACAACAACAACAACAACAACAACAACAACAACAACAACAACAACAACCACCACAACCACCAACAACAACCAACAACAACAACAACAACAACAACAACAACAACAACAACAACAACAACAACAACAACAACAACAACAACAACAACAACAACAAGGTGCTGCACGGTGGGCGCGGCTGTATTCAAGTGGCCCTGAGGCTCCCAGCCCTTGTACCAGCACTGCTTCACGACAAACTTGCAGAACAACATGGATGTTCGACAAAACACTCTCTCATAGCTTGTTTAAAAAAAAACAAATCCGATTTTGCAGTCCAGGTCAGCCCTCCCCATAACGCATGTTCATTCCTTTTTTACCGCGCAAGCGGGCTGTACTGCTTCAACTTTAACTGCCACCGCTGTAGAGTTCTGATTTCCAGTGCATCACCTTAGGCCACACCATGCAAGAAGACTTGGCTGAAGCAATTCCATACACTAAGCCATCCCACAAATATGAAGGCAGCTGAGTATCGGTGTACCCGCCGGGCCAGATCCTTCATTGTTCCCATAGCATCCTCATCCAGGAATGTGTGGTAGGCACGGCTCGAGGTGAGCTCATGCACTTGGTCTGCCAATATGTGCTGTGCTGTGCTTGGCCAGGAGTTAATAGATGGGAAACTCCTCAAGCTTGTTCATGTAGTCAGCCATGTGACACTGCTCCCAGCGTGATCACAAATATGGGATCATGAGATAGGCCATTTTCCAAAGCCCTTAGCACCTGAGAGAAACACTCAAGCAGAACCCGGCCGTTGTAGGCCTTGTGGCTGAACTCGGCAAAGTCATACTCAGACCCCCTTACCATTTGCGCAGTAAAGCGCGGCTGAGAATGCGGGGTCATGGTGGCACTTGCCCAGTTGCGAAATGATAGGTACAGATTGCCAAGTTGAACCTTCAAACTCATCACCAAAGCAGATCCAGCGCTCACACAGCAACATAGCAGATGCAGCATTCAGCCATTGCAAAACTCCCAGGTTTAGTACATGCATTGAGCACCAGCGATGCAAGTGGGAATGATACCCAGCAATATGCACCAGAGCAGACACTTGCCGGGGAAGGCACTCAAGGATAAAGTTTGCTTCGCTGCGCACTGGCAGTTCGTCCAAGTTTGTATAGTTGGACCAGCAATACTGGCCTGCCTTTGTGGCCTTGCATTTAAAGCATATCTTCTTGGAACTCCACCCGGCCTTCATTCCATAGAGCTCTTTGAACCCTTTCCAGTCTGCCCGGATCTGAGTGAGTGCGAAGGGCCCACCTGCCAGGTTGTGTCCAGCTTGTTGCGCGCGCCACCCGCATGGCCATTCAGCTCCACAGGATGGCCATCGGCCTCCAAAGGCAACCTCAAGATCAGATGCAGTCACCACCATTTCTTTTGGTGTGGACATCAGCAGTCCACACTCACAGATAAATCCACTGCGCATATTGCCTGTTGGGTGGCATTGTTGCAAATGTCAAGATCAAGAGTAGTGTTTCATTCTAGGTCAGTCAACCAGTGCAAAAACAAGACCAATTCAGTGAAAGTGGCATTCATGGACTAAGCAAAAATTCTCAGCAAGGGTTCGATTGTCTGCCTGCCGTTCATGATGGCGCAGCGCAGGACTGCAATGGGAAACCTGGCCATATCCAAGCCTCAGTTCAGCCGGCTCCAGACCCCAGAAAGTGCTGCAACCAATCAGGAGATCAAAAGGAGGTTTTAGAGAAGAAACATAATGCTAAGCATCTCACTGAGTCTCTTTCAACTTCTTGAGTGGGGAGGCTAAGCACCATCACCCAGATCTTGCTGCCCATAAAATTGTACCTGGCCTCATCAGTGAAGAAGCCTACTGGGTTGAAGCCCTTCCCCGGGTGAGCAGATGCCCACGCACAATGGCTATGATGATCCCAGTATCTTCGCACAAGGTCCTGGTGCATCCGGTTGCATCTGACCTTCCCAGTGTCCTTAGATCAATCCAAACATTCAGCAAGCGTGGGGGAAAGCTGGCGTTGAAACCAAAGGGACCTATTCCATTCAGTTCTTTCCAGAACCATGTGTGATACAACCAAGAGGGGTCACATGTTCACTCAGCACACTATCAACAAGCCAAGTGCCACCCCCGAAAAAAAATAACAATAAAATAGATAAGTGTAATCGCCACAATCAGCCCCGCTATCAACAAGCCAAGCGTCATGAACATAATGCAAAACCGCATGGGGTAGAAGCATGGGAATGCCCACGGTCTTTGAGCTAGATAAGCCAGGTCCTTGTTTTACCGGACATTGAACCATGTAGGCATCCAGTGGGAGTTGAACCACTCGTTGCAAGTCACGTTCCAGATTCTGTGGAAATTTCCCAGCAGCACCAAGTCAAGCAAGTTGCTGAGTCAGCTTGGAGGAGCCCGGGTTTTCCTATCAGGCACACCACCACAAAGCCTCAAGCCAGTGCTCAGGTCAGCAGATGCGCTCTGGTGACATGACCGTGTCCTGCAAGCAGGCTTGGGCTGCTTCTTGCGCTTGCTTCACAGAAGATGCCTGGGCACACCAGTTTCTTATCATAAGTAAATGGTATTGCGTTATGGCATCAGTCAATGAAACCTGTTGAGAAATTGCACAAGCCAAGCAGCACCCTTGCCAATGGACGTCAGCAGGAGGTCAGCAAAGTCTGTACCTGTGTGCACTAGCATCAACATGCCTAGCCATCATGAGTTGCACTGTTTCATGCCTTCACTTGTAAGCAGCTCACACATGCGCAAGCCATGATGAAGTGCATGACACACTCAAGCGCAAGACTGCACTTTTCCACAGTCACCGAAGGCTAACCCTAGGCGTCTATTTGCCAGCAACACTACACCAAGCATGTACACAGACTCAAGGCTTCTATAGCACACAGCAAGCTGCTGGTCGGCTTGGCCATGAGTCCCCCAGATCCTAGTGCTTGGACGTAGCAGCCTGCATCCCCTGGCACCCTGTTTTATCAGCCAATGCTGTTTCATCATCTACTGTCAAGTTTGCTTGAACAATGGCATGTTGGCTTGTTCAATAAAAAAGCACACGGGTCATATCGGCATTGGCCAGGACCTACACAGAGCTGGTGTTGCCCGTAGCTGGCTTGCACTTTGGCGCTTTTTTCGGGAGAGCATGCACCTTGATGTGCTAGCATTGCTCCCGGTACATGGTAGTTGAGTTTTGGCATGCATCCATTTGCGCTTGCAGTTCATCATCCGGCTTCCCAACAGCAATGGCACCCTGGCCAAGCAATGTAGTGCAAACAAAAAATGACACCTGCGCCCTATGGCCTGCCTCCAAAGCTGACCTTGTGCATTGTAGTGCCTCCTCCAGCGGTGTGAGGCTGCTGCACAGCGCTGTTTTGAGCTCTGGAGGCCTGGTCAGCGCAAGGTGTTGTACAGGTTTGTGTTCTAGGCACCGGTCTAAGCGACAGGCACATTGTTCATGTCCATCTTGGCTGGCCAACCTTTGCACTCCGTGATGCAGTTTGCAGCAGCCATCATCACCTGACAAACAAATATGATCAGTCAACAATCACACACACACAGATCCTGACAACATCAAATCATATGTTGTGAGCCTTTTTCTGCAGCATGATCAGCAAATAATAAGGCAGGCGCCTGTTTTGAGAGCTGCAGCACAGTCTTTGGTTTCGGTGCAGTCTTTGGCTTTGGAAGCTTGTTACCCGGCCCACCAATCGGGGTTCCAGCAGCATCCATCAGCGCTGGCTTGTCAGGCGCCCATGCAGACTTCGGCTGCTGCCTGATCAACCATATGGCCAGGCACTGCAGAACCGCCACATTGAGGGTCATTTATTCAATTAGCAACGTGTAACCTTCCCTTTAAAACAAGCAACTGCTCTTGCAACTTGCAATCAGACTACATCATCCAGTTGCAATGCAAAAGGGTTTCCTGCAAGTGCGTCAACAGCTGACTTATTTTTGCAAAGGCGCGAGATCACATGTGCAGATTGAGGGTCCAGGTTCGCAGATGTTGACAGCGTTGTAGCACTGCTCTCAGTATGAACATCTTCCTCTGTGAATGAGTCCCAAAACCGATAAAGCTTGAGGTCCTGGTCAGCGCTCAAAGTGATTCCATATCCCCCAGAAATTGTTCAGTCCTCCCGCTCTGGCAGATCTGGGTTAGGCCGCCACAGACCATCTTTTTCCTGCAAGGTCAGCTATATGATCAAGCAACAAAGACTGATTCACAGTTTTCCCTTAGTGTTGACAGCCAAACTGGAAATCAAGGCTTCAAGTGTGAAAAGGGTTTACTGTACCAGCATGCTTTCTTGTGTCCAGTTTGGCACATTGCACATTTTGCACTTGTCAGAAATTCCCATACACAATCAACTTAAACTAATGTTGCAATTGTGCCACTTGACCACAGTTTTGCTGCCAAGATACATTGCGGGTCATCCAAGTCCAAACGCCGCGGTGGCGCTGTTTGTTTTCTTGTTTGTAACTCCACACCAGCATTGAAGACATCCAGTCTTCCCCAGCCTGCAGATATTCTTCATACATCATGTGCATCAGCTTGTTCTTGTTGGCACCTCGCGGCTCAGGTTCAACACAGCACGTGGTTGCCATCGGCAGCAAGGAGGGTGTGAGGCACAAGGCCGGCCTTGATTTGATTGCCCCTCCACCAATTTTTGCACCACTGGTTGTGGAGCTTTCGCACCTTAGACCAATGCAAGATACCACTGTGCTGAAACAAATGAGACACTAGCATAGGGCTGAGCTGAGTTCAAGACCTCTCATTGACCTGTAGAAGCGCATGTATCTTGCATGCTCTTCAGCTGCTTCACTCTCCTGAGCATGAGAGAAGGCAACACGAGCTTGAACTTGTTCAAAGTCGGCAAAGGCACAAGACAACAGAGCAAGGGGATCATGTGTTTGCCATGTGTCAGTCAGCTTCTTTTTGCCTTTGATCTCCTGCGCGTTGGCTTGCAGCTGCTGCGATGCATTGTCTTGGGGCAGCTGTGGTGCTTTGTCTGGAAGTGGCTGCTGCTGTTGCTGCTGCTGTTGCTGTTGCTGCACCTCTGGGCGGTCACCTTCTTCCAAGTCTTTTGTGTCAGGCCTCAACAGTGATGCAGTCACAGGTGACAAGGCTAGCAAGGCAGGATCCGGAACTGCAACGGGTGTCGGGGCTGTGGCTGCAACCTTGCTCAAGTCAGTCAGCGCAGCTGGCTCTTTGCCCACTGGCTAGTCAGTTGACCCATGTGTTGGCAACACAATTCAAAGGCACCTAAGTGCATGTTGTAAGTTTCTGGCGATGAAGAAAAGCACTGCATTCTCTTCGGGCAGAAATGTTTGTAGAAGCCCAGCCAACTCAGCACATGCAGCTGCAATCTGCAAAGAACCACTTGTTACACGCACACATGCTGAGCACATGGCAAGCGCTGATGACAGAAGGAAGTCACCCTCATCACATAGCTAAAGTCAGGCAGCCAGGCTATCCTGCTGCCAGGCTGTTCAACCTCAAGGTGATGAAGAAGTATAAAGACATATGTACCATATATGTACCATCATGAGGCACTCAAACTCTTAAAGCCACCAAGCCACTACCCAGCTCAATTGGCGCACCCAAGCAATCAAAATGAAGTAGCAAACCCGCACCGCCATACAGTTGCTGACGACAGTGAACATCGAAGAAGGGTCACCATATGGTGATTCCTTTGTTCTTTTCGTGGTTCCCATTGAATTCCACACATACCTGAACTCACACAAGTGCACATGTGTGCAATTTTCAAACATGCAGACATCATCCACACAGGCCACGTGTGGACATAAAGTCCTTGTTCTGGAAGTCATCCTCTCGATCAAAATGTTGCCTTGAAAACACATTGCAGCACCCAACATGTCTCTCAACCCTCCAAGGCCAGAACCCTTTCATTCCTCTTCGACCTTGGCGTGGCCCAGGCAGGCCAGAACTGGAGTGTGCACAAATAAATGCATATCATGTGCTGTATGTACAGTGTTTTAAGAGCAGAACGGAATGCTGAAACTATGGCTCGGTGGCCTGAAAAGATTTCAAATAGATCCAGGTCGTCAGTGTGCAGGCACTAAGTGCAAATCTAATTTTGGAGGTGTTAGGCTCTGGCCCGGGACCACTCTGCACCCAGCGGGTTGTCTGCCGCCACCAAGCCGTCACCAGTCTGTGCAAGAAAGAAAGTCACAGGCATGGATCCTGAGCAGCCACATGCAAAACATCCCAAAAATACACGTTCAAAAGCATCACACTAGCAACGTGTCTTGATGTCGCAGATGTGAGTCATCACAGCAGGCACTCCTAACGTGATCAACATGTGGACTGCCGGGCCAGACAGCCATAGCCCACAGTTTGAACGGCCAGGCGTGATGAAACCACGTCTAATGCAACTTGACTAATGCCAGCTGGGGCCAAAACCTCTGGATTCACATTCCAAGCAAACGCAAGCTCATGCATCAAGAGATGTGGGATTGCACAATAAGTCTGGGTTTGGCATGTGCACATGTATGCATGGCACTTGAAGAGCATTTTCCAAACGACAAGCACATGTTCCCCAATTTGTCAATCACACTCAAGTTTTTGAAGCAGTGCTAATGAAGCTAAGTGTAAGTGCTGTTGTTCATGTTCTTATCATAACCTGCATCAGGAACCCTACACCTGAAAGGAAACACAGCAGGCTTGTCAAAGCCATGCTGATCAGCTCAAATATTTAAACAGCTTACCGCGATTTCCCAGGCCTGCTTCCAGCCACCAGCTTTGGCAACTGTGACAGTGGCCCCTCCTTTTTTGTTCGGGCTGGGCCCTCCTCAAACTGTTGGGCTTCAGCAACGTAAAGCTGCCCAACTTTCCAAAGAACACCAATGCTGCCCCTTTGGGCTGCCTCACCAGCCTTCACCGTGTAACTTGCTCGCTGCGCTGCAGGGTACCCCTCGGGCGGCAGCGGGATCCCAGCGGCCTGGAGCTCAGGGAACACCTGGCGCATGAGACAGCGGGAGCTAATATCAATAACTAGTTGATGGTTTTGTGTTGCAATTGCACCAACCTTGTTGAATATTTCTGTGTTGTCCACTTCGGCTTTGCTTCTCTTCTTTCGCTTGTCCTTTGGCTGCTCAGGCTTCTCCTGACCAGGCTTTTGCACTCACACTTGTCCTGATGAGGTTGGCAGGCCTCAGGCTTGTTCACCTCCTTCACCTTTCTCTTTCACATTTCCAGCTGAATGCCATGTCAATTAACTGACTAATAGGGATGAGAACATACAGGAACTTGTACTGCAGAAAATGCAGGGCGTTTGCTTCATGAAATTGCCTGAAATCAATTAGTACTTCCTGCTTGCACATCACTCGAAAACTCAGCACCCAGGCCTTGCGCTGCGCCGCCAACTCCTCCTCCCCCAAGGCTCCAGTCTGAGCTGCACTCAGCACTTCAATCTGAATCACCAGTGCTGATGGCATCTCGTTGGGGACAAGCACCAAGGGCTTTCGGTCCTGCCAAAACAAATGTTGAATCTGCTGAAGATACACATGCATGTCACTCCTTGACAGCCTGCCGCCGGAAGCCTGTGGGGTCCATGACCGACAAGTCAGCCTCGCCAGAGCTTCATCACATGTGCATGCATGCATTGTGATTTGTGTTCCAATTGTGTTCCCATTGTAACATGCACAACCAAATTTGCCAAGCCTCAGCTGATGTCTTCATGCCAGGCTGTTCCTCGGCATTCTGCTCCGGCGCCAGCTGGGCACTGGCCTTTCCAGATCTAGACAGCACATGCAGAGAGACATGTTGGCCGAGCCTCAGCTGGTTCTGACTGTTCCACATTCACCTCTTGCCCCATGGCCTAGCAGCAGATTGGACATGCCTGCAAATTGAAATGTTAGCAGGCATCAACTGATCATGAGAGAATGCAGCTATCAGCTATCAGCTTCAACTAATGTCACCAACAATTAAAGAACCACGCCTTGCATGCGCCACCCGTAGGCATCATAGTGCCAAACCCCGATGGAGACTGTTGCTCCTGATCATGATCATTCACTGCAATAACCCTAGCAGGCCTGACATGCCTTCATCAGGTCCACCACAGGTCTGGGGCTTTGGTTCGGGCTATCCTTCCAGAGGATCAAAGCAAACTCATGTTCCATTAATGAGAGTCAATGCATGCAGTGGCCTGGGCAGAGTTCAGCAAACGCTGCTCAAGGAGCTTCACATCCCCACCTGCCATTTTCAACTCCACAAGTTACACTGCATCTGCCAATTGATGAGCTGCCATTTACTAAGGTTGCCACCTGCTTCCTTGATGGAAGCACTGATGAGATCCTTCAAGGCCTGGATCCGCATCTTCCTGCACCATTTGCATAGCTGCACATATATGTTGAACGTTTGTACAGCCCAGCCTTGACTTAGAAGGGCAGTGCTTGTAGAGAGCGACCATGTGCTTGGCAAGGGATCTCAATGACCCAGCTACCATCCGCACCCAGTCCTGCCATGCCAGGAAATGTAAGCATCTTCACTGCAGCGCAGGGGTGAGCAAATGCAAAGTAACTGTGGTTCCTTGATGTGTTTTTTTTTGAGGTCAGCATCAGGGAGTAGAACATGCTTGTGCTGCACATTGGTGATGGCATCCTGTACTGCACACATGTAGTTCACTTCACGTCACTGCAGGAAGGTCCCATAAACCGATGTGTCCTTAAACACACCAAGCTTTGGTATGCCCAACGGTGCAAATGTCGCCAGGAACTCACACATGAGCCCGAAGTTCGCTTCCCTGCAGGCGGGTTTCAATCAGAACTGGATAATGATCCATGCATTCATCATGATGAGGCCCCAGCTGATTCAGCATTCTGGCCATCACCCACCAGCTCAGGGAAATCCACAGCCTGCGCAGGCAGCAAAACAGAATGTGTGCACACCTCACGTTTCTCAAGTGGCACCTTTGTTGCGAATCTTGGTGATCCGGTCCGGTTCCCCCATGATGTAAGTCACGATGACATCCTTTACCAAACATGCACACATGTAGGAGTGTCCTACTAAAATCACAAGTGAGCCTCCAACAGCATCACCTGTTGGGCCTGCGGGTGTCATGCCATGCTAGCAGTACTCTTGCCTCATCACCCACAGCCATGCTTGCACTGACCGCACAGGCTGCCGCGCACTGGATCCAGGACCAAAAGGCTGCAGTGTGGAGAGCATGCAAAGCCAGACAAAAAGGTGGACTGCAGCTGCATGCATGCAATCCCGGTGGAACAGGGCAGGGCACGTCTTGACCCCTCAGCAGCCTCCTTCGCGATTTCCTCCTTCACCCGAGTACCTGTACAGGCAGTAACACATGGCATATATATGTAGCCACTACTGGATGCTGCAGTCAAACATGCAATGGGCACGGTGCAACCTTGCAAATTGCATGATGTAGCCACAGCACAGCCATGGCAAAGTCCCTATATTGTGACTCGCTGATTGTTTGTACTGCTGGGTGCCATGCTGGCCACCTATTCGGAGCTGTATATGTACCTAATGACATGTTCAGTCTGAACAACATACGGCTGCCATAATTCACACACCGCAAATCCGACAAAACCATTGACCCCGACAAACTCTGATCTGTGGTTCGCACTGGTGAAACACTTGTCGTGGAGATGGTTTTCATAGATGTGTACAGAGAGAAGGGTTGGAGTGTCAGGGTGGTAAACCGCGATGCTCAAAACCTGCGCCTTCCCTTCCTTTGTTTTAGGTAAAAACATGACGAAAAATGCATTTTTTGCCAGAAGCAGCATGCTTCCAGATGCGTTTTCCCAGCCAAATGCATCTAGACAAACTGTGGATTCTCAAGGAAGGAGCATGCCTAGATGCGTTTTCCTGGCCCCGAAACATGTATGTAGACAAGCGGTGGGCTCTCCAGGCAATTCCTAGAAGGAGCACTCAAGGCAGCTCCAAAGGAGCGTGCTCCCAGATGCTTCTAGATGCGTTTCCCGGGCCCCGAAAAAGGCATCTAGACAAGCGGTCATTCTCAAGGCAGCTCCTAGAAGGAGCATGCTCCCAGATGCGTTTTCCCGGCAGGCAAGCGGCGGATTTTCAAGAAGGCAGCCAGAAGGAGCGTGCTCACAGATGCGTTTTCTCGGCCCCGAAAAATGCATCTAGACAAGCGGTGGGTTCTCAAGGCAGCTCCTAGAAGGAGCATGCTCCCAGTTTTCCCGGCCCCGAAAAATCCATCTAGACAAGCAGGGGGTTCTCAAGGCAATTCCTAGAAGGAGCATGCTCCCAGATGCATTTCCCGGTCCCGAAAAATGCATCTAGACAAGCGATCGGTTCTCAAGGCAGCTCCTAGAAGGAGCATGCTCCCAGATCCCGAAGAATGCATCTAGACAACCTCCTACTACTACTTCTACTGCT
>CAUJNA010001591.1:847565-982565 GCA_963377175.1 Effrenium voratum | reverse complement strand
CAGCAACACCGACACTAACAAGCAAGCAGTGAGATCAAGCATTAGGTTGGGTGCTGCGTCGTCAACACAGCTTCTGACTATATGTTTGAGCTGTCCAAATCCCATTCTTAGTTCTTATGCCAGGAGGAGCCCCACTATAAATCATGGACTGGGAAATTCCATTTGATGCACCCGGAATGTCCCCATGGCCAACAGAAAAAGCTAAGAACAATGAGGGTGAATCCTGGGCGTTCAGTACTCCAGAAATCTCCAGAACAACCCTGACTTTCATTTGCCTGTGCAAATAGCCAGGGGCGCATAGAAATCGTTCATCGTGATGTACTGGCCAAAGGTGTAAGCCCTCAGGTCCGTGGCTCCCCAAGTCTAGGGTTCGCCCTGTTCGTGTTCCGCCCTTCGGTGATTTGGAAGCAGCTTAACTTCAGCAATGCTCGCCATCCTGAGACGTGCAAGGCAAGAGGGTGAAGTCCGGGTGGTTAGAGTGGGACTGCCCCTTTCGACCTAAATGGCGTCACCAAGTTGCCCTCATTTCAACCAGCTGACGCTCCCGCCACCTTAGGGTGTCTTAAGATCGAGGAACCTTCTTCCTAGAAAACTCGGCAGTAAGACATGGAACAGCTCATTTCACCCTACCGGACCTCTTCCTTTCTGTGTTTTTAGTCCTGGAATCCGACAAGTGAGCATGTTCAGCTCTGCATGTTATTGGCACGGAGTTGTATGCAACTTGTCTATTGGGGCATACGAAGTGACACCGCCTTACAAGGTCCCACGTCCCATAACTATACGCCATATGTGGGTGCCTCTGAATATCAGTGGGCCCTTTTTGGTTGCCTTGCTAAGTCAAGACCCTCTACACGCTTCGGGGAGGCTCCCCGAAGACCATGTGAGCCAGCTCGACCGAGGTGGTGCTCTACGAGCCGGACTTCGCCGGCACCTGGCAGCTGCGGCTCGGAGATTTGGAGATCGCCGTCCAGCAGTGGCTGGAGGTGGTGGGGTGGGCCACGGGGAATTGGCGGAGAGCGCGAGCCATGCCATGGTAAGTGTTGGGGTTTGTAAGTCCATTGCTCACGAAATGGGCGAAGTAGTAGCCTGCCTGAAGGCCACCCAACCCGCAGGCTGTGGTTGAACGTGGTGGCCGCCCCTCTTAGTAGGCCAAGAGGGGATGACAAGCACATGCTTTGCTTTTTGGGAGAGAGGCGGGAACCTTACGTCCGCCAAAGACAAGAGGTTGGCAGAAGGCGAGGTTTGAGATGTCAATGGGCGCGTCCCTGTTGTGCAGAATGTGTGTATGCCTTCACTTTCGCGCTTTGTAGCTTGCATTACGCCGACAGTCCAAGTCGCTTTGCTCTGCACACTGAGCTGCCAATTCCGATTTTTTCGGTGAATGTTTGAAGGTGACGTCACACGACTCTGGCAGTGACACATGTTGATCCGAGGGTTACCATGTCTTGACGCTTCGTCGTGATTCTTATGGCATTTGTTCCCCCATGGCTGCCGCGACATGCGCACACCGAGTACCCTGAAGGAAAGCAAGCCTGCCTGACGAAGACAGCTACCCGAAGCTGCAAATGAAGCAGCCAGACATATGTTTAGGTGTAACCTGGCTTCAGGGTTTGTCAGCGGCGTTGGTAGGACGCCCTTGGCTTGTCGGAGCTGTTCGCATTGCTTCGGACAGAGTAGAACAACCGTGTCCTGTCTTCTGCCCAAAGGGCAGGCGGCAGGGCACAGGACAGCTTGAAGAGGGCTGGAAAAAGACAAAAAAACATGAGATTGCAGCCATCGCGGCCAAGAGAATATTAGGATCACATTATCACATGGGTTCACACATTTCGCGCCGCAGCTCGGGGGTGGCTCAAGGCTGACGCTGTCACGCCGTAACCCCCAATATTTTCCCCCTATTACCGCACTTTGGAACCAACCGACGCCTGGCGGCACGTTCATGTTTCTCTTGCAGCTGGCGCCAATGCTGGGCGCCAGCTGCATCGGAAAGCATCGCGGGTAGGGCCGGATGCCGGGAAAGAGCGGCCAGCTGAGGAAGTTCATAGCCAACGATGAGAGTTGGAGCCGTCCTGCTCTTGGCCTTGCATGCATATGGCCAGGACCTCAGCACCCAAGCTGATTCGCCCTTTTGATTTTTTAGACATCGCAGGCTTTTTGATCGGGGCTTGCAGTGTTCTGCAGGGTAGATGCGGTAGCTTGTGCCAAGCGTTGGTGAGCAAATGGGCCATGTGGAGAAATGCTGCATATTGCAGGGACCCATTTTGATTCATACGCTCAAGATTCAGCGGTTGACCTTGGTTGACCGCCAGCACGGACTTTCCGCTGGCGCAGTCGAGGTGAAACCTGCGACGTGGATGGATTGAACCCAGCCTCGGGCAGGGAGCTTTTCCAAGTGAAGCAAGTCGCTGGCAGCGTCGCCAGCTTTCGGAATGTCTCTTGACCTGCAACCTAATCTCGTCTGCGTCCTTGTTGTGGGTCAGCTGCCCTTTTCAGGGGTCCGCTGAAAGGTGATTTCTCGCAGAAGCGTGATGCTTGTTTCCCAACGGAATCCATCAGCTTCAATACCAATCCAACTGTTGAAAAAGCAAGCGCTTCGCTGGCAGATCCAAGGCCCCCGAATTGGACAAGGTCCCGGTCGCCGACTTCTACAGGCAATTGCCTTTGGAAGAAGCCTGCCCGAGCTCTTTTTGGTGTCTTTTCCCTCTGCTGCACCCTCAACATCTTTCCCGGGTTTTCTTTGTTTTTGCGGGGGGCCAGGGTGGGTTCCTCGCTTTCTGTTTGGGGTTCGCTGGCGTTTCGCCTGGGGTCACGTGACTGAGGAAGCGGACAACTTGGAGTGGCAGAGCTTGCGCCACTTCGCGGCCATGCCGCTCCAGGTGTCTCAGCGCTGCGACCGCATCGGGCGACAGTTCCCACCGCTGGTGTCCAGAGACCTGGGCCGAACGGGGCCGAAAATGCGAAGCGAGGCTCACGGGTAGCTTCCACTTCTTGCCGGTGCAAGAGGTAGGGAATGAACATGAATGAACCCAGGAATTGATCCCCTGAAAGGAAACCACAAGTTGGATTGCTTATAAGAGTCATTCCATCTCTCATTCCCTGTCTATCGCACCAGCAAGATTTGCTGAAAATAATATGATAATATATGTGTCTAACTTTCTCCTCTTCGTTTTAAAAGGAATCGGGAATTGATTCCACTGGACATATTGTGTCATTTCTTCCGGGCGAAAAAGCAAATGGAAGGTAATACACACAGTTGATGGCTGTTGTCCAGATTTGGGAGGCGAGCACTCCCCCTAGCAGGACGGAGTCAACACCTGTGAATCTGTGAATGTCTCAGCATGGGGAAGGCCCCTGCCGTTTGGAGTTGTTTTTTTGGAAACCACAGGGGGCCCGAGTTTTCGGACACACCCAATTCCAGTGCGTGGAATCTGCAGAGATCCCCCCCGCTCCAACAAGACTCCAATAAAAGAGCGGAACAAGGCGTTAACAAGGCTATATTTGGGGGAAGGGGGAAGGGGAGTTGACAGGTTGGAGGCGATGATGCCACAGCCGCACCTTCCGTTTCAAACAGCTCCAGGGCGTGAGGAACGACCCTTCACAATCTGAGGCTTCCCGAGTACAAGGAAAGTGTGCAGATTGGTCCAAGATCATCTTCTTGATGTGCTCCCGGAAAGAGGCCAGCCCCTTTCAGTTTCTGTTTGTCTTTGGGGCAATGTTCTTTGCACCCTTGAAGTTGTAAGCAGGAGGGGCGTAGAGCGGTTGGGTTAAGAGCCGGGACAAAGCTGCACTCAGGAAATGAAACTATTCAGTCCAGATATGCGCAGTACGCCTGCGACGAAGCCCGTGACTACTTCGCAACAGACCCTGCCGTTGCGATGACTGCCCAGCTGGCCAAGCTGCAAAACGGATGTGTGAATGCGCCGCTTGCACTGAAGTTGGAGGTGTCAAGGTGAGTACAGGTCCAAGCAAACGAACGCAGAGAGAGCTGCTTGCACGGCTATTGCCGATACCGTCTCTCCTTCGACTTGCGTCGCACTTCCATGGATTTGGACGTGAGGGTATTTGATTGGAGGGCAAGCTTTTGGAATAGAACTTGGCAAAATGAGGCAACATTGCCTTAGCAGTATGCAATACTGAATGCTAGCCTCGGTTTGAAAAGTGCATGTCTTGCAATCGCCATCCTGCAGACGCGTTGATTGTACGGTTTGAGCCCCGACAGGTCACACACACACACATACACACAGCGACACTAAGTTCTCTTGGCCATGGCAATTCTTAGGTCACCTGCTGAACTGGTGTCGTGCAAGTGGCACTTTCTAATGATAGAATCCAATTACTAATTACTTGGCAACGGGGCCTGGTGAAACGCTTTACAGATGTACAAAGTCATGCTGCGTTTTCTTTTTGCACTGGTGGTGATTTGCTCGGAAGCAGGGACTGAAATGCGCTTGCTTTCCTTCCTGCTGTTGAATCCATGTCTTCCCCCGAGGATGCGGTGGCCAAAGGTGGTCTTTGCAGCCAATGCATCACACAGGGGCGCTGTTTTCAGGCACGACGGTCGTTCCACCCGTTGCAAATACCTCGACTGAAACTCAGGGGGGGGAGGGAGAAAGATTTTGCTGCACCAACCCCAGAAACAAACGCTGCCGGCGGAGGGAAACGCTGGGATGGAGTGTGGGAAAGTCGGGAATTGGCGAGCATGAGAGCAAGTCGGGTTGCCTGGGATTTTCATGCGCTCGTTTCGAAGGGAGAGGTGAGAGGTGTGAAATGGTGTGAACCCGCTTCCATGATGGCAGGTCTTGCACAGTGCAATGTCGCAACGACCAACAGCTGCAGCGATTGCAGCCTAGGATGCTTGATGACGACCTGCCGCCCGGCAAAGCAAGCAAGCCGCAAGCGTTTGTTTCCGGACATGTCCCAGAACTTTGAATTTCACGCAGGAAAACAAATTGTCAACTTGTCCTTTTCTCAAACCCCGCCTATCTAGCACCCAGGTTTTTGCAATGATCGGCCGAGTGTGCGGTCGCAGGCTGTGCCTTGGACCAAGTGGCCTGAGGTTGGTCATTCCAAGCGCACGCCTGCCGGAGGGGCTTCTTGGATCGCACTTCAGCAATTCAGCAGTGAGTCAGTGGGCGCATAGGTGTCCTTTTTAGCTTAGTGTGGTTAAACATAGAAGGGTTCCACTGGTTTAGATGAGTTTTATGACCCATTTACCAGGGAACCCATCTATTCTTCCAAAAGGACACCTGCCAGTGGGCTTTTTGTCCTGCCACCGAGCTCATCTGAGAATGGAGTACCAGCACACCTTGCTTGACTTTGTGGGTCCGGTTTGGACTGCCCTGGGGATCCTGAAGGGATCTTCCGTGTGACTCGGCAAGTGCACGCCTGCCTCCCGGCCTCCCTCCCTGCATCCCTCCGCCCTCTCCTGTCTCTATCCTTGCTTGAATGTGGCCCCTTGATAAATTTTCACATTGGTGGTCTACCTACCCTGTGGTGTGGTGCTCATTAGCTTAGTCTTAGCCGCGGACATTTACTAACCCCTCCGAGTTTTACGTCATGAAGCTGTGAGCTTCAATAGCACATGTTGTATCGTCTCCTGTCTTCTCTCAGACTTGCAGGCAGACCTTGCAAGCTAACTGACTTGTTCAGGACCATTCAAGCTTTGGCTTTCCCTTTCTGGCCGGTCTTAAGGCAGATCTCATACGGATCATTTGTCCAGCTCCTTTGGACAAAGCTGAGGAAGGTGGTCACTCACATGCAGATTCAGACGATGATCTTGAGATATCTAGGCGTGCCATCAGAGTCTGAGCAGCATGAGGGTCAACAGGAAGACTAACCTTCTCCGAATGATCGGTCCAATCATAGCCGTTGCTTTTCCCGAAAGCTGGCCCCAGAGAGGCTTTGCTTGAACGGGGGGGGGGGGCATGATGGTGGGCACAAAAGGGGGGCCAAACGGTTCCGTTTCGCCATGGAAGTAGGGGGTACATGGGTGCATTTTGCACATGCCTTTCGAGAAAAAAACAAAGAAAGCAGGGGGGTTGATTCGGCCGTGTCCGAGCTGCATTGTTTTGCCACATGCTGTGGTTGCACATTGCCCTGATGCATGCTTTGTTGCCCGTTTAGATGCGCCATCTTGACGTTCCTACGTTCTTCTCCCAATGGCAATCGGTGCCAGCTTTCTCAAGGTCCACCGTGGATCCCAGGTGCAAGGCAGGGACTTCATGTTTGAACGCATCTGACACAGACGGAGAGTGATTGGCTCCTGCGGGCCTGGCTACCGCTGCCAATTAGGAAACCAGCACCTTTCCCTTCAGCTTGCAAATGGTGGCCTTTGGCCACCTGAATAGAACTCCCAGACAATCCCTTGGTACCCTCTGAGGATGGTTTTGGGGGGTCAAAAGGGGTCGTTCAGTGCATCCTTAGCTCTCTGGGACTGGAAGCACTGGGCTTGAGGAGAGGATTCTGGAGCTGCCGTTCGCGGGGCAGGATGGGCTGTTGCTGTGCACTTCCGGCGGCAAGTCCTTGTACCTCTGGCGCGCTGGCAGCTCTGAAGGCAAACCGCTGCCCTTCAGCTCCATTCGCGGCTTGGACTATCCGTTCGCCCATTTGGGAGTTCCTTCTGCCATTCAGGTCCTGAGGTCCCGCATGCTACTCCAGAAGTACCTCGGTTGTCGCAGAATCGAAGTTTTCTTCTTTCATTGAAGCGGCGCGCAGGGGGGAAAAAGGGTCCTACGAACAGGATTTGGTTCGTTTGCGGACTTCTGGCAACCGGCGCCACTCAGTGAGGGGTTACGAGAGGTTAGCTTCAGTACTTGTGAAGCTTGATATGGGAGGCCACGCGGAGCAAATGATTCGTTGAGTGCTCGAGGTGGGTATTCCGACTTTTGGCATCGCCTCCTGGATTTCCAGGCCCGGGCGGCGTTGGGAGCTGGGTGCCTCTGGATGAAACGTCCGTTTGCAGTACCTGGGGCCTTGGGGCCTTGTGGTGGGTAGGTATGGACCCCGCTGAGTTTCGGACAGCAATGGCTTTCCTTTTGAAAGGAAGGCCATGTTGTTCTTTATCAGGGGCTGGCCGTGGCCCAGAGGTATCCAGAGATTCCCCTCGCAACTTTTGAACCAATTGGTTTCGGCAAATTTGAAGTCGACAGTTGCTAGCAGCTTATGGTTAAAAACTGCTGCAAGCCAGCCATCTGCTGCTTGTCGGCGTGTTGGTGCTTGCCGTGTTTTGTAAGCAAAGGCACGCATCATGAGATGTCCCCCTTTTTGGCATAATTTGAGAACAGGCGTCACCCAAAGAAGCGCCAAAGGAATGAATAACACCAGCCACTGCCAGTGGCTGGGCGGGCTGCTTTTTTCCGGCACCGCGCAGGTGGGACATGAAATTTCTGATGCCGTGGCCACGACTGCTGGAATTTCAGCCGCTTGCCTTGGGTTTTTTTCAGCTGAGTGGTGACATGGCCGCCTTCCGGAACCGAAAGCTTCCGAACGTCGGTGTGAAGGGTACCTTGCTCGAGCATTTTGTTCATAGTGCCTTCGGCAAGTTTAGCTTCTGGAAACTAAGGAAGGGAGCTGCCGGAGAATTTTGTTTCGCACGATTTGCCGTCAATTCTAGAAAGAGCAAACGCGATTCTGGAAAGAGTTGCAATTCAACAACGTTCGAGCTTCCCCTCAGCTGGCTTGCCAGATTGAATCGGACTGGGCCACTTGAGGTAACCATCCGCACATGCGAGCCGTATGATTTGTTGGTTCAACATCGGGTGCCCTTTGTTGAACCGAGCATTCTTAACCAACCTTCCTGGACCGCGCACGACAGGGATTATTCGCTGCCGCTTGGGCGTTTTATACAATGGACCCAGAGAAGTGGTTCTCCCCTTGGTGTTCCTTCAGCCTCCGTCCCCAAAGGGCTGGGCTGTTCAGAAATGCCGGAAGGAAGTGTCTTCCCTTGTGGTGTCCCACGGATTAGGGATCCCTCATCTTCAACCCAGAAGGGTCCCCTAAAATACCCTTCTTTCGGAAGCAGTAGAGGGAAACCACAAGGGAAACCACCATTCCTTCTGACAGAAGTTTTCCATTTTGCCTGCATCACGTGTCAAAATCCGGGTTCGCCCTGAAAACCTTGGCTGCTATCGGGTTGGATCTTTAAACTTATTTTGTTTTGGCAATCAAGGGGTTTTCCACCAAAGCCCCACCAAGTTAAAATCTTTTTGCAGGGTCGTTTCAGCAACCAACGGCTTTGGCTTCAGGACTCGCAGGGCCAGGTCCTCTTCCTCCAGCGCTGCTCGGAGAGGCGGCGAGTGGTCAACGAGCAGGAAGCCTTGGCGGTGACCAGCAGGGCTACTCGATCGATCGATCCAAACCACAGATGAATCGGATCGGTCCCCCAGTGCCCTTCTCTCCGATCCTTTTTTGGTTGGGAGATTCGGTTCCCCTACTGAAGTAGACTACAGAAAAATAGGGTACTCTTATCTAACCTCTCTACTGGAGGAGCTGGCAAGCCAAAATTGTCACTTGGGGCAAATGAGCGAGAAACATATTTGATGGGGTCACTACTTGGGGATTCATCATTTTTGTTTGGTGCAATATAGAATAGCAATTTGTCCAGCCGCTGTTCGTATTTTACATGTCCAATACAGGAGTATATTTATCTATATATATATACACATGTGCATAACATTATGACTAAGATATTGTTGTCTTGTGCCTGTACACTGATCGAGCATAGCCATAAATACGCCAAGAATTGTGAATCACCACCACATCTACCTGGGTCTTCCATTTGGTCACTTTTTTTGGCTCTGAGCATTTTTTGCCAGTTTCGGATTTGACGCCAGAACAATTTCCAAGTTAGCTTGTTTTTCTAATTGAGTGTTGTTTGGTGAAACGAGTTGGTTTTTTGCTCAACTGACAAATGCTGAAAAACTGCCCATGGAAGAGCTATATAGGTACAAACAAATGTTGTATCAAGATCCTGCAAAGACAGCCGCATGGTGCTTCGTAGGTGAACCCGAAATAACACGACAACATGCTTAAGGTCACAGTGCTCGGGCGCAACAGCTGAGGGGTGGTTTCCTTCCATCCCAAAGGTTACAAATGACGGAAAGATGAGGAATTCGGATTTTGGGACAACCCTGATGCAAATGGAAGACGGTTGTTTTTTTCCATAAACCAATAAGGACATATGTGTTGCTTATTTGCTTGTATCAGGAGTATGCGGTTTTCCAAGGGGCTTGGTTGAGCTTGTAGCTGGTGTGTGCGCCACCGTGGGTGCGATGCATGCACAAGACTTGGCCCTTTGGATCGAGCGTGAATCACAAGTTGCAAGGAGCCCCGCGCCCGTTGGGTCGGTGCCCATGTCGTTGTAGTAAACAGTACCTGGCCAACCATTGGTTTTGGCAGCCCCGTAGACAAGGAAGCTAGAGTTGGCGTGGCCGGGCGCTGACTATGTGGGACTGACCGAATTTTGCGGTCTTTGACCTTGGTTCACTTTCTTCTGAGGCTTTGCTTGCAGCGAATCAGTCTGAGCTGCTGTCCATGTGCACAGGCGTGGCTGTGGGTGAGCCCGGCCAAACACGGGCACCGACCAGTTTCCTTATCAGCTGGTCAGCCAAAAAATACAAACAACAAGCAAGAGCATACCTCAAAAAAGAGCCATGACCCACTGCAAAAGTGGGCTCCTCACTTCCAGTGGCATACTTGGAGGTGAAGCCCAGGGCGGACCGGAACGCCTTGGCACAGTCAGTTTGAAAAGTAAGGTGTCGAAATTACGATTCAATGGGCAGACCCATCTTGCGATGGAGACGTGTGTATATTCAAATATTTATATATATATATATAATATATATATATATATTTAAGGGCTGCCGCCCAGTGCCGCCGACCCCAAACCAGTTTGGGAATGGAACGGGGCCGCTTCAAAATGAGGCCGCGATGGGTCCCCTCTTGAAGCCAGGGTGCGGTGCATTTTTGCTTTTCTTTCGCGTGAAAATGCACCGCTTTTATGATGATGATGAGGATGATGATGATGATGATGATGATAAACTGACATGATAATCATCATGACGCATCCTTAGCATCACCAGCAGTCATCGTGATAATGCGCTTTGATTGGCACGCTTCCATAGAACCTGCGCCCATTCTGGAGCGATCGTTTTCTTTCCTTGGCTTGGTGCATTTTTGTAATAATCTGGTAAGAAAATGCGCCGCTGTAAGTGCCTACAATTCTGCTGCTGCTGGGAGCATGTGCCGTGACGTTGCGTTTGCAGTAAAGGCTCATCGCCGGTCACCCCGCAAGCCAACCAGTTTTCTCGCCGCAAGTCGGGGCCGCGATGGGCCCCCTGTTGTAGCCAGGGTGCGGTGCATTTTTGCTTTGCTTTCGCGTGAAAATGCACCGCTTTGATGATGATGATGATGATGATGATGATGCTGAGCTGACATGATAATCATCATGACGCATCCTCAGCATCACCAGCAGGCATCATGATAATCATGTCCACGCATCTTCTGCATCTCAAATCGGCTCTAACGGGACTGATGATGATGATGATCATGATGAGCACAGTGATGATGATGATGATGATGAACTGAGATGATCATTATCGTCAACATCATCATCATCATTGTAATCATCATGATCGTCATGATCGTCATCGTCATCGTGATCATCGTCGTCATCATCATGGATGATAACCATCATCGTGCATCCTCTCCATCACCAGCAGTCATGATGATAATCATGTCTACGCATCCTCTGCATCTCCAATCAGGTCACAACGATGATGCTGTGATGATGATGAGCATGTCATCATCACCATGATGGTGGTCATTGTCGTCATCGTCATCATCAGCATCGTCATCATCGTCATCATCATGGATGATAACCATCATCGTCATCATCATGGATGATAACCATCATCGTGCATCCTCTGCATCACCAGCAGTCATGATGATAATCATGACTACGCACCCTCTGCATCTCCAATCCGGTCTAACGCTACCCTTGAAATGTACATGAAAGATAAGGACGATAACGGTCATGATGTGATATACTGACAAGCGTGTCATCATCATCATCATCGTCATCATCATCAGCATCATCACCGTTATCATCATCGATGATAACCATCATCGTGCATCCTCTGCATCACCAAGAGTGCGTCATCGCCATCATCATCATCATCATGGATGATAACCATCATCGTGCATCCTCTGCATCGCCAGCAGTCATGATGATAATCATGTCTACGCATAGGAGCATGTCATCATCACCCTGATGGTGATCATCATCGGCATCATCATCATCGTCATCATCATCAGCATCATCCTCGTCATCGTCCTCGTCATCATCACCGTTATCATCGTCGATGATAACCATCATCGTGCATCCTCTGCATCACCAACAGTCGTGATGATAATCATGTCTACGCATCCTCTGCATCTCGAATCAGGTCACAACGATGATGATGTGGTGATGATGAGCATGTCGTCATCACCATGATGGTGGTCAGTATCGTCATCATCATCGTCATCACCGTCATCATCCTCATCATCATGGATGATAACCATCATCGTGCATCCTCTGCATCGCCAGCAGTCATGATGATAATCATGTCTACGCATCCTCTACATCTCCAAGCAGGTCACAACGATGATGATGTGATGACGATGAGCATGTCATCATCACCATGCTGGTGGTCATCATCGGCATCATCATCATCGTCATCATCATCACCGTTGTCAGCATGGACGATAACCATCATCGTGCATCTTCTGCATCACCAACAGTCATGATGATAATCATGACTACGCACCCTCTGCATCTCCAATCGGCTCTAACGTCACAATTGAAACGTTTATAAAAGAGATAAGGACGACAACATCATGTCTACGCATCCTCTGCATCTCCAATCAGGTCACAACGATGATGATGTGATGATGATGAGCATGTCATCAGCACCATGATGGTGTCTACGCATCCTATACATCTCCAATCAGGTCACAACGATGATGATCTGATGACGATGAGTATGTCATCATCACCATGATTGTGGTCATCATCGTCATCATCATCATCGTCATCATCAGCAGCATCATCATCATCATCGTCATCGTCATCATCACCGTTGTCATCATGGACAATAACCATCGTGCATCTTCTGCATCACCAACAGTCATGATCATAATCATGTCTACGCACCCTCTGCATCTCCAATCGGCTCTAACGTCACCCTTGAAACGTATATAAAAAAGATAAGGACGACAACATCATGTCTACGCGTCCTCTGCATCTCCAATCAGGTCACAACGATGATGATGTGATGATGATGAGAAAGTCATCATCCCCATGATGGTGGTCATTATCGTCATCATCATCATCATCGTCATCATCATCAGCATCATCCTCATCATCGTCCTCGTCATCATCACCGTTATCATCATCGATGATAATCATCATCGTGCATCCTCTGCATCACCAACAGTCATGATGATAATCATGTCTACGCATCCTCTGCACCTCCAATCAGGTCACAACGATGATGATGTGATGATGATGAGCGTGTCATCATCTCCATGATGGTGGTCATTATCGTCATCATCATCATCAGCATCATCCTCGTCATCGTCGTCATCATCACCGTTGTTATGATGGACGATGACCATCATCGTGCATCCTCTGCATCACCAACAGTCATGATGTGAATCATGACTACGCACCCTTTGCATCTCCAATCGGCTCTAACGCTACCCGTGAAACGTATATCAAAAAGATAAGGCGACAACATCATGTCTACGCATCCTCTGCATCTCCAATCAGGTCACAACGACGATGATGTGATGATGATGAGCATGTCATCATCACCATGATGGTGGTCATTATCGTCATCATCATCATCATCGTCATCATCGTGATCATCGTCATCATCGTCATCATCACCGTTGTCATCATGGACGATACCCATCATTGTGCATCCTCTGCATCACCAACAGTCATGATGACAATCATGACTACGCACCCTCTGCATCTCCAATCGGCTCTAACGCTACCCTTGAAACGTACATAAAAAAGATAAGGATGACAACGATTATGATGTGATACAATGACAAGCGTGTCATCATCATCATCGTCATCGTCATCATCACCGTTATCATCATCGATCATCGTGCATCCTCTGCATCACCAACAGTCATGATGATAATCATGTCTACGCACCCTCTGCATCTCCAATCGGCTCTAACGTCACCCTTGAAACGTATATAAAAAAGATAAGGACGACAACATCATGTCTACGCATCCTCTGCATCTCCAATCAGGTCACAACGATGATGATGTGATGATGATGAGCAAGTGATCATCTCCATGATGGTGGCCATTATCAACATCATCATCATCATCGTCATCATCATCAGCATCATCCTCGTCATCGTCCTCGTCATCATCACAGTTATCATCATCGATGATAACCATCATCGTGCATCCTCTGCATCACCAACAGTCATGATGATAATCATGTCTACGCATCCTCTGCATCTCGAATCAGGTCACAACGATGATGATGTGATGATCATGAGCGTGTCATCATCTCCATGATGGTGGTCATTATCGTCATCATCATTATGAGCATCATCCTCATCATCGTCGTCATCATCACCGTTGTCATCATGGACAATGACCATCATCGTGCATCCTCTGCATCACCAACAGTCATGATGAGAATCATGACTACGCACCCTTTGCATCTCCAATCGGCTCTAACGCTACCCTTGAAACGTATATCAAAAAGATAAGGCGACAACATCATGTCTACGCATCCTCTGCATCTCCAATCAGGTCACAACGATGATGATGTGTCATCATTACCATGATGGTGGTCGTTATCGTCATCATCATCATCATCGTGATCATCGTCATCATCGTGATCATCACCGTTGTCATCATGGACGATAACCATCATCGTGCATCCTCTGCATCACCAACAGTCATGATGACAATCATGACTATGCACCCTCTGCATCTCCAATCGGGTCTAACGCTACCCTTGAAACGTACTTAAAAAAGATAAGGACGACAACGATTATGATGTGATACAATGACAAGCGTGTCATCATCATTGTCATCGTCATCGTCATCATCACCGTTATCATCATCGATGATACCCATCATCGTGCATCCTCTGCATCACCAACAGTCATGATGATAATCATGTCTACGCATCATCACCGTCACCACCATGGATGATAACTATCATCGTGCATCCAGTCATGATGATAATCACGACTACGCACCCTCTGCATCTCCAATCGGGTCTAACGCTACCCTTGAAACCTAAATAAACAAGATAAGGACGACAACGATTATGATGTGGTATACTGACAAGCGTGTCATCATCATCATCATCATCATCATCGTCATCATCATCAGCATCATCCTCGTCATCGTCCTCGCCATCATCACCGTTACCATCATCGATGATAACCATCATCGTGCATCCTCTGCATCACCAACAGTCATGATGATAATCATGTCTACGCATCCTGTGCATCTCCAATCAGGTCACAACGATGATGATGTGATGATGATGAGCATGTCATCATCACCCTGATGGTGGTCATTATCGTCATCATCATCGTCATCATCATGGATGATAACCATCATCGTGCATCCTCTGCATTACCAGCAGTCATGATGATAATCATGTCTACGCATCCTCTACATCTCCAATCAGGTCACAACGATGATGATGTGATGACGATGAGCATGTCATCATCACCATGATTGTGGTCATCATCGTCATCATCACCATCGTCATCATCATCAGCATCATCATCATCGTCATCGTCATCATGGGCGATAACCATCATCGTGCATCTTCTGCATCACCAACAGTCATGATGATAATCATGGCTACGCACCCTCTGCTACGATGACGGTATTGCTTACGCTGATAATGTTGAATCTTCGGCTATGCTTATTTACCAACCAACCTTGGACTTGTGCTGTAACCACCCTTCCCGTGCGCCTCCCCCTTTGAGGAGAAGGGGTCGGCGGATATGGGAGTCGTTCTAAAGGTCCTTGTAAGGAGTTTAGTATTCGGTGACCATCGGTGTTGGTGGAGGTAGCTCCGCGAAAGATTCGCGATGGAGTTGCGAAAGTAACTTTTTTTCTCGCGAAAGTTTTGCGTAACTGTGTCTTGTAAATCAATGATATGTGAAACCATTCATCTTTGCTGCTGAGCCTTCCTTCTGCGCTGATTACAACACTTTGTTGATTTTGCGCCGAAAAAGCCTGGTGAGGCTACAGTTTGATACCCTGCTTGGCTGGTTAGTGCCCCAAGCCTGTGTATGTGTGCCTGTGGGTGTTTACTCGGCGCCTTTCCGCTCTGAAACGTGGGTGGTTTTTCGCGAAAGTTCCGTGAAAGATCCGCGAAAGCCCCCGCGAAAGCGGCTTCGATTGTAACGGGGAGGTACTTTCTGAGCGCCGCGCTTGTCAGTATACCAGCTTGGTACTGGAAAGTTGCGACTTTAAGCTGGAGCTGCACGGCTTACGAAAAGCTGCGTCTTTCCAGCCCGTGCATGTCATGTACTACCCCTGTGATGAAAGTTGCGACTTTACAGCGGGAGTTGGGGAATCGAATTTCGCGCACTACGCTGGCACTTAAAATCAGCGATTTTCTGACTTGAGCAAGGAAAAGGGCACGGCGATGAATCCGCGAAAGATTCGCGAAAGTAACTTTTTTATTCGCGAAGAATGGCCGTTTCGAGACAAAGGAATTTAGAACAACCACCATATATATGTATGGATCATGACCCCTGAGATTACTCGTACCATTTGGGGGCTTATCATACATCGCTGGGGTTCTCCAATTGCTTGAAGCCCCACAAAGGAAGGGTGACGCGCCAGCCCTTCGGAGGCCAAGCGTCGTTTACGGAGCAGGTGGCGCAGGCTGGGCGTGGGGTGGTTCCAGCGCGCAGTGGTTTAGTCGAGGTTGGTGTCTTGTGGGACTTACAACGTGAGGATTTAGACATTTGTTTGTTGCAAAGAACGGCGGCACGTTTGCCACTGGGATATTCAGACTATTTCCTTGGTCGTGGACGGCTTCTGTCAGGTGCATGTTGGAGCTTGGCCTATAGGCATGTTCTCGAGCACCTCATGTGCGAAACAGCCTATGCTTGATTCATGTTGCTCGCTTCACGGAGTTTGTGGATGCCCCCTTCTGGTGGCTTTAAGCATCACCTTTTCGCCGCATGAAGGTCGCTGTCCTTTTGGCTGGGTACCCTTGTGACTTTCAGCATCCCGTTCTGGGCCTTTTGCCACGCTCAGGCAGCCTTCCTTTTGGTGGTGTGTTTTTCGCAAGGGGGCAGACAATGAACAACTTCTTGCGCGCTGGGGCCTCATGTCATAAGTTCACAAGCCATAATCACAATCAATCAAATACCCAATATTCCGCCCACAACCCTCAAAAGACTTAGAGTAATACTTGAAAACCAGGAGTAAGCTCCAGTCCACCCTCCCCGTAGGCTACGCGATACACCATTTGTTAGCCGCTAGCCGTTGGGGGAGGGCTCAACAGGATGCCGCTAGCCGTTTTGAGGAAAGTTGGTGTCTCCCAACCATACCCTTAGCTTTTTAGCTTTTGGCTTTCCAGTGGGGGGGTTCCATCTAGCCCGCTAAAAGTTAATCTTTCGCGGGGGACCTGAGCCTCAACGAAGAGTCGAGCGCTTGCTCGCGGGCGGTCGCAGATCCGGAAGTCGGAGCTGATTATCGGCCAGCACGGCGGAGCATTGGCCAACATCCTTTTTGCTCGACCCGGGACAGGCGCACCTTGTGAACAATCCGTGGCCTACTTGGTTGAAGGACACCTATGACTGGAGTTCTTCAAACAAAAAAGAACGAAAATAGAGATCCTGGACTTGTTTGACTTATTTGATTTTACTGGGAAGCAAGTTGGGACTTGTTCGGCCAATCCACTTGGTGAGTCCCTCAAAAATGGAATTGAGCGAGGCGTATTTTACAACCGCTCGCTATGTTTAGTTGTTTTTGGGGCTGAGTTGGTTGAGTTTGCAAAACTAAGTGTCCACCGTCAATGGTTTCATGTGCTTCTTTGTTCGTGGCAGACTAGGTGAATGGATTTGAACACCATGTCTTTTGCCCCCCCCCCCCCCCCCGCCACAAAAAAACAAAAAACAAAACATACAGGAGTAGGCTGGCTTGAAGAACAGAATGGCGTGGGAGCTCAGATCGCACTATGCGTTTGTTTGGCAGGAAACGCGCGTTGCTAATGTGCCCCGCAGAGGTATGACAGCATCCTTGTTAGTTTATTTGTTCAGAAGATTGCATGGCCATCCCAGTGAACATCCCAATCCCCTCTAAAATAGACTGAACTGGGTGGTGCACCTACCCCAAAATGGTACCATTGGTTTTGACCCACAGCCACATGGATTTGCAGGCGTGATTGAGTTGGTGGGCAGCCCTGAAGCGGAGAAGCTCATCGAGAAGGAGCAGGGAGGAGCTGGTGGAAGCGTACGTTATTTTTTGGCTTACCCTGCCTGAGGTCAAAACACGTCAACTGCCATCCAACACGTGCCATCCCCAAGGAAGCAATCCACCAGAGCCGCAACATGTGGGCAACATGTGCAAGAACAAAGGGACCACAGCTTGTTCTAAGTAATTTGCAACGAAGGTGGTTTCCAATCCATTCACCCAGAAAGGTGGCCCAAGCCTCCAGCGTGAGTGTTCCAGTTCCCAGGCTTCTTTGCTGACAGACGCGTCGCGGCAGGACTGTGGCCGCCATACAAGAGTCCCTTGTCAGTGAAGTGGACATGTGTGGACAGCACAAGGGGCTGGTACTGCAGGTTTCGATTCTTCCGGACCCCCTGTTCAGCACAGAGGTTGCTGAAAACTTAAGTTGTGCAAGACCCACGGGCAGAAGCAACTCGCTTCAACACATTGCTCATCAAGGGTTAGTCTCGAAACACCTGCGAGCAGAGCACCAAGGGAATGCTCAGCTAAGGCCATTGGTATGGCGGGGCTGGAGCCGCTTTCGACTTTTTCCGCGCCGCTTGGCAAACGCAAAAACAATGCGAGGCTTTTGGTCGTGGCTTTGTGGAGGCCTCCCTTATGTTTTAAGGACGGTAAGGATGGCCGAAGCCTGCAGCAAGGGGCCATTCTGAGCTAACCATGTTTCACGTCTTGTTGTCAGGATGCCCTTTTGGGGCTTCTCAAACCAAAACGAAGCCGCAAGATAGGACAGAGGTGGCCGGGGATCCTGTTTGCAAGCCTTGGGGGTTGTGAGGGCTTCGGCTTGCAGGTGGTGCTCTTTGAGCCTGATGCCGGTCTGCTTCACATCCGATTGGATGACCTGCATGAAGCCTTGGCGCACTGGCTTTTCCACAAGAGGCCAGACGGCCAGACTCATTCTGTCGACATGCCGGGCCGATTTGCACAGGAGGCGATATTTCCATGTTGGTTTGTTTGGGTCTACATGATGTGTGTCGCTACCGTTTCGTCGGTTTCGCCGGGTTTTCTCAGATATTTTCTGTGGCGGCGATTGGCCTGGCGCGCCAGGCTCGCCAAACTTTGAGCTCTTCGAGATCTTGGCGAGTGAGTTCATCGGATCTTTTTTGCGCCGCCGTATTTGGCACGTACAGCGCCGGCTGGGTCATGTCACTGGTAGAGGAAAGAACTCCAGCAGCCCGGCCATGCCCCCCCTCCCTTTGAATTAGGGTCTTGATTCCCCGACTTGCGGCAAGTCCTCGGCAAAGGGCCAACGCGAAAATCACCATGGCTGTGGCCATGACCCAGAATTTCCCTGAAAGTGTGGACCTTGGAGTTCCAAACTTGCGTCACTGATCAGATGTCACCTGAGACTTGATGCTTAGAAGGTCTTAGCCAAAAAAAAAAAACAGCTGCCAAGAGCGAGCGAGAGAGAGAGAGAGAGAGAGCCAGCGAACGAACGTGTGAGTGCAAGGGATCAAACAGGAGTGCTGCATGGATTTCACGGTTTGAGTACCACCAGAACAAAAGCTTTGATTGGATTCATGCATGGTTGCGCGCCGGCTTAGGCTTTTGCCTGAGAGCCTGTTTGGGATGCATGGACAGTGACCCAGTGTTTCCCAAGGTTTAGCACACCTGTGGCAACGTGGTCATTGCCGACATGTGCATAGGAGGTTTTGGGTCCCCCATCGAAAAGGTTGGTTCATGTGACATATGTCGTAACAAGCTCCTTGCTGCAATCTGTGGCTGCTATTTCCCTTTCCCTTTTCCAACAATGGAAGTGGACAGGGTTCCTCAAAAAGAGACGGTGTCTTGCAAGTCTTCCACGTTGGGGGAAAGAGTGCTTTCCTGCCCTAGTGGGAACTTTGGAACCCTCTACGGATGCGACCAAACCTTAAGATCCTTCAGCTTTTGGGGCCGGGAATCACCGCGTTTCCGGCACGGAGGCGATGAGCCTTCTGATCAGGCTGGCATTTTGGAGTGAGCCAGCCGGAGGTTTCGGGGGACAAGCAATCCAGCAGGGTATAACCATTGAGGCCTTCAATCACCAGATGGCCAGGCAAGGGTCATGAGTTTCCAGGTTTTCAGGCCCAGAAGCCGCCATCAGACAAATGAGGTCACACATATTGAATCAGGTCGGGGGCTCGCAGGATCTCTGGGACAGATGCAGCTTCTCAAGGAAGATGAGGGCTCCAAATCGCGGCTGCCGATTTTTGGACCTTTAAAGAAGGCACTCAATGCATCTGGAATTCTTAATCGAGCCCCTAATTTTAGCTTGACATGCGAATGAACATGCCTCACTCAAACCCAATGGTGGCTGACAAACCTTCGATTCATGTCCGCACTCCCAGCTGCAAAACAGCCCGCAAAGCATTCGAGCTTTGCTGGATGTCTTTCACGGAGCTTTCGGAGGTTTGGGCGGCTTGTGGTTGGCTTCCCCGGGACCGGAGACCGGAGCCAGGTCAGGGGCCAACATCAACTCGCGCAATGAGATGCTGGGGGGCTGGGCCCTTGGCCATCGCAGCGATTGAAGCGGTCAGCTCACAGCTGATGCCAAGCCCTTCCAGTGGCCACGGGTGGCCATGGGAAGTACCCTCCCACCAATCAACATGGAACCTGACAGGAATTCCCTTTAGGAACATGGTCTTCTGTGAGGTAGGTTAACCAGGGGAACCATCATGTCACGGTGCATGCTAATGTTGGACCCTCTCTTTAAATCTGAACCCGCCCCTGGACAGTGGCAACAGTCATTTGCAGCCTTTTTAGTGGAGAGGAGGGGGGGTCAGGGGAGTTCTGGGTTGAATTTGATATCGCTTGCGCTTCTGTTTCCTAAGTGTATCTTGGTGAAGAAGCTTTCCATAATGAGGAACCCAAAACAGACCCAAGATTCAAAATTAGCAAACACATTTCTATAATAGCGACCCCAATAGCTAATTTAGGGGTCCAACAATTGTAGTGGTGACTGGAACACCAGGCGTAGTTACCTGCGATGGGTGCTCGATTTTTGTCGGTGAGCTTTGCTGAGCTGTTTGCAACGGCCAGAATTGCCAGACCGAGGCGGCACTGCTTTGCACGTGGCGCCCGGGACGCAGGATGGTTTTGGCGCGACTGGCCCTAAATCGACCGTGACTTGTACTAGTTGATTTGGTATGGGGCCCGCAATTGGTGCTTGCATGGTGCTGGCGGCCGACAAAATTGACTCAGCTGGCTCCCTGGGGGGGTTGAAGATGTTCGGACCAGTCCCTTAAAGGTTTGTCAAAATTGCTTTCCTTCTTGGGGTGTCAGTCAACCAGACCCAGCCAAAAGGCTCCAAAGGCGTCAAAACGACCCAGTACGCAGGTCGCGGATGGCCTGGATGGATGGAATGGAAGCCTTGCTGGACCGCGAGGCGCCGGGAGCCTTTCAGAAACAAGGCCCAAGTGAGAACCAACCATTTCATGAGAGCGCGAAGATTGACTTCCGATGGATCTGTATATACACATACACACACACATACATACATACACACACACACATACATACATACACACACACACACATACATACACACACACATACATACATACACACATACATACATACACGCACACACACACACACACACACATACATACATACACACACACATACATACACACACACATATATATATATATATATATATCTACATATGTTATGTATGCATACATGTGTACATACATGCATACATACATACAGATCTTCAGTGATGGCCAGTTCCGTGTCCACAGTCAAATCCAATCTGCTCACTGGGCTTGAGGCGGATCCCAACGCCACGGACCGGCTGCAGCAAGCGCCGCTGCATGGGGCCGCCAGGAGGGCAGCGGCCCCGGCGGCCGCCGCTTTTTGGGTTCGGCGCTCTGGTGTTGTTTGGTTTCTCGGGTTTCTATCGGTTTTCTCCAGTTTCTATGGGGGTTTCTCGGGTTTCTACGGGTTTTCTCGGGTTTCTACGGGTTTTCTCGGGCTTCTACAGGTTGTCTCAGTTCCAACGTGCTTCTATGGTATCAGGAAAGCCTTAGTTGGTGGTTTGGATTGGTGGTTTGGTGGCTTGAGCCCTTGGCTTTTTCAGCTCCCCACTAATTAGTGGAGTGGAGTGGTGGTTTGGATTTGGCTTTGAACCCCTTCTTGTAGAAGGTAAATGGGAAACCACCCCAGAACACCGCCAAACAAGAACAAGCTGGTTTGCCAGTGGTTCCAGTTTTGCCACTATAGTAGGGCGAGCAAGGGAAGCCACAATGTACTGTGAAGCTGATGGGAACATGCCTGGTTCCCCACAAATATGCCCTGGTTTCTGGAAAGAAGGAACGTGGAAAGACAGAGGTTTGGCAAGCCTGTTTTTGACAACAGGGTAAACATGCCAAAAAAGGAGGCCCGTAGAAAGTCCTCCCCCCTCCCCTTCCCTCCTTCCCCCCCCTCCCTCTCTCTCCCTCTCTCTCTTGCTCCCTCCCTGCCTGCCCTCTTTGTCCATCAACTCAACTAAAGCGCTTCAGATGACAAAGGCAGACCTCCGGGCAGTCTCGCTACTGCTTCGCAGCCGGGCAGACGTGCATGCCCCAGGCCGGATGGGGATCGGTGCCCCTGACAGTTTCCGTCTTACTGAGCACCCACCGCCCGCTGCCAAGGTCAACAAGGAGCTGGAAAGTCAGGTTGTTCTTTTGGACGGCCCCACTGATCAAATCCAGGCCTTTTCGGTCCGGTCCCCCTTCCGCCTTGGCCAATAGGAACTTATAACAGGAAATTACGCTTTTCCTCCTTTACAGCTGCAAGCTGTAGAGGTTCTATCTTGAAGTAGAGAGGGGAGAGGGTGTCATGCAAGATGCTGGTAGGGGTTTGGTTGCAGGGTTTTGCTGGATATTGATTGTGAGTCGCGGGTGCTGAAACAAGGTGCTGTAGCAGGTCTCTTTTTCGAAGTTGGGGGTGGTGAGGGTGTTGTTGCAGTGTGTTGCTGGTGGATCTGGCCACGAATCTTAATAGGGAACCACCTCAGAAGTGATTGGTGGACATGAAGCACCGCCTAAATGATGTCCAGCAAAGGGCCCCCCCATTAAAATTCAGAACTATCTGATTGAGTTGTGCAAGCTCTTGGAGGGTGGAATTTTGGAAGTGCTGTTGCAGCACACCGTTGTAGGGAGCCGTGGCTGGGAGGTTCTGTTTCCCGCCTGCCCTGACTGCCTGCCTGCCCTGCCCTGCCTGGCTGTTTGCCTACTTTGCCCTGCCCTGCCCTGCCCTGCCCTGCCCTGCCCTGCCCTGCCCTGCCCTGCCCTGCCCTGCCCTTTTTCTATTTGTTTGTTTGCCTGGCGTGTCTGTCTGTCTGTCTGTCTGTCTGTGTTGGCAAGGGATGCTTGACTGCCAGACTGCCAGGCCCAGAGAACCGCAAAGCGGTTGATTTTGCCAATAGCTCAGACCGATGTCGCGCAGAGGTTTCAGGTGGGCTGGCTTATTTGGGTCGCAGGAAGGCACAAGACGTGGGCCCAAAAAGAAAAGAGACATGATCTAACCAGCATAGTTTGACAGCTGTAGCTGAAGTGCTTCTGTTTGCCGACAAGGCTCCCGGGACACACCCACATAATGTGTGGCGATCTCCCACCAACCAAGGCCCAGTTGCCCAGTGGCGCCCTTTTTACTTTTTTTTGGAAGGTTTCCCCTTTAAACTCAACCAACGAAAAAAGGATGCCCTTTTGTCCCATGACCACTGGGCCTTTGAGAAGGAAGCTTTTTTTTCAAGCAACGCAGTCTTTCACGTGGGCTACCCATGTTTTTGATGGGAGGGTACAGTAGCTCTTTGCTGCTGCAACCTTCTGGCTGGCAGCGCCCGCTGAGGTGCCATTTGACCACCCTAGCCGGGGGCCAAGCCTTGTCTATGAATTAAGTTTTGCATTTGGGCCAGCTTGAAAATCACCTTCAGCTGATTTAGAGGACACCTTCGCAATCCATTGCCCCTAGTAAGGATTTTGAATGGCGACAATCAAGTGTTTTTGTGTTTTCCGGGTTTAGTAGTGGTTTCGTTTTGGTTCAGTATCGGTTTAGTATTTGGTTGGTATTGATTTAGTATTGGTCCTACACCCCCTGAAAAGGCTGGGATCGGGCTGGGCGAGAAATCCGCCAGTTTAGTTCCTGTTGAAAGTAGTATTGGGAATCCGGCGGTCTGGGGAACACTCATAAAGGGCACGTCTTGAGCGCAGGCTTCCCTTGTGCCGTATACTTGCAGTATGGCTGGGGGACACATAACTTGGGTTCCCAGTCATCCGGTTCCTTAGGTTTTTAGCTTTTTAGTTGATTTTTAGTGGTTGGGTGTCCATTTGATGCACTTCACTAAACATTTCAACGTTGAGCAGGGGATCTGAGGGCAGCGTCCTTGGCCAACGGCCAACATAAAAAGCTGGACAACATGCAGTTGTTTTTTCCTCATTGGGGTTTTAACAAGGGCGTCCCCATAAAATCCGCAAGATAAAGGATGCGGGATGCGCATTCTTGCCCCTGGCCAAGAGCTCTAGGCAAAAAAAGACGGCCGGGGCTTGGGGCTGCGCTTCGCGCGAGGCCGGGAGAAGGTGACCCTCATGCTGCAAGCCTATGCGCGGGCTCCACCGCAGGCGGGCCGCAGTGCCGGAGGCCCGGATGTCTCAAGCTTAGGGCTTTTCGGAGCCAACCAACCAACCCACCAACAAGAAATCATCCCCACGTAGTGTGCAGAAAGTGAGACCGGTGGCATGCGCAAGGACGGTGAAGCCTGGATGCGGCTTCACGATAGCTTTGGGGTGGCTTTTCGGATTGAGCAAAGTAAACGCGTTATTGGCCTCTTAGAGCGCCGCTCCATGTCCATGATGTCCCTTTATGTTGTAAGTATTGTAAAATATGACGTGGCCCCTTCCATCGAATGCCGTAGCTTTGAGCCTTTGTCTTGGCTCTTTGCATTCCGCAGCATTGTTTTCGTCGTGGTTCCATGCTTTTTTTTTTTTTTAAAATACTACGGTAAACTCACCGGAACTCTGCCTGAAAGTACGTGGGAGCATCACTGCTTCGTCCTTCGGATGGCACTTGCCAAGGAATTTGGATGTTTGGAATTCCCTCGAACCGAGTTGGTGGAAGTCAATCCCATGCAAATGATGTTGACGAAAGAGTCCCCAATTAGGAACGTGCTCTGGACGGCCATGGCCACATGAGCTGTGTAGCCATGACCATGTGATCATCGGAGTCAAAAGGACAACTGTAGCAGGGGCATCCATACACTCGCCGATATGATCAGAGCCACACTGAAAGCAGTACCATCTATTTTGAACCAAGATGCACCTAGAATGCCATGCTTGAGATACCCGTGCCAAGGATGCGAAGTTGCAATTCTGACATAGTGCCTAGCATTCGAAGATTGCAGCTCTCGCTGACTGCATTCGGCTGGGCATTGCGTTGCCACACGCAACTTGGCTTGCCAAAGGCAAGCCAGGCAGCTTAGCGGGATTGGTCACTGCAATTCGTGCTTGAGAGGCTCGAACGCGAACGAAAAAGCTGCCAGGTGTGGTTCATGGCCCGAAAGCTTCTTCAGCTCCTGGTTTGTCGAGGGACATGCGTTCATTCGAGCCCAGCTGTGATGTACTGGTCCCCGGTTTTCCTTGGTTGACCTCGTGGTCTCCGAAGAAATGACAAGGAGCACCTTGCGGGCACCTTGTGGGCACCTTGTAGGCACCTGGCAGTGGTTTACCTCGTGCGGGCCATTCTTAAAGCGTTGGTGGCAACGAAATGCAGTTCGACTCAGTCCTTGCAATCGGCCGGATTCCCCATGGCGGGGTTCTTCAGATGGTGAGCCCTTCTTGGGGCTTGCAAGGAACCACCCACTTTCAGTCCTTCCTGGGGCTTCCCACAGCAGAAGTTAGCATGGGATGAACTTGATGCCTGGCAAGCTTTGGGCTCAGTCGTGCAAAGCCAAGCTTGCATGCTTCACAATGGGACTATCATGCTAGGGTTGGAAGTTTGGCCAAGTGGCCCAGATGGTTTTGGTATGTTTTGATATTGTTGTTTACTTGCAATGGTAAAAATGCGCCTTCCAATCTTCAGCTTTTGTTCTGGAACTTTTTGCCATGCTTCGCCATGGTCTTCTCGGCTTTCTCGTCCTTGCCCTTGCGCTCACGGAGAACGCCACGGTGCTCAGAGACGATTTGACCAATACGACCAATTTGACCAGCCACCGGCCCCAAGAGGAAAATGACACCGCGCACCTAGGCAAGGAAGCCTTGGAGGCACGGAAGACCTTCTATGTCACGATCATTGCTGCTTTGTGTGGCTCTTTGGTTCTGGCCAGCATTTGTGTGCTGAAGCGCAAGCAGGCCAGGAAGGCGGAATCGAATCATCTGAATCCCGTTGAACTTGAAATGCAGAAGACGCCCTCTGGCGGAGCCAGATCTGGCGGTGGTGCTGGCTATGAGGCTCTGGGAGATGCCAACGAGGGCGGCGAAGGACACTGTGCAGCAATAACGGACTGTATCGAAATGGCAGCTTTGCAGTAAAGGCAGAAGCCCAATGGCCTGTCTACCCTTGTCAGCGGAGGGCTCGTGGCTATAACGATGTCACCCAATTCTTGCTATTTCTATCCAGTTTTCACGGCAAGCCTCGCCCCACTAGAGAGAATAATCTGTGCCTATTCTGATGCTCCGGTCGAATCTTGTCCTGAGCACCTTCAGGCCAAAAACCAACAACGCGCATAAAGTATGGGCAGGACTTGCACACTCCAAATAAGACTTCATTGCTCGGCTCTCTCATGCTGTCCCTCAGCAGCAGCCAAGGGCCCATACCAAAAAGGCCCATTGAACTTCCAAGAGCAATGTCAACTTCAGATCGCTCCGGGCGTGAATCAGAGGTCCCCTCCAATTTGTGCAAAGCCATGTTTGGTGGGAGTGTAACAGAACGCAACAGAAAACACGTCCAGAAGGGCAAAGTGCCAGGATTTGCAAGACTACCTTCTTTTTTGGGGGGAAACCCCCGGGTAACCCCCCGACCGACAAGCGACTTATCAGTCTAGAGGGTGCAATAGTCCAAGGTGAACATTTGCATGTTACTCCCACCTCATTCAGCACCTGTCCTGCGTGCGCTGCCACTTACGGGGTTGTTCTGCTGGAAGATGCTGTTCAGATTGATCAGGCTGCCAAATCTTCATCGAGCTCACGCTGGGGTAAAGCGAGAACCATCATCTATTGAACGTGGTTCCCTGCTTCATGTTTTGGAGCCACTATGCATTCAGCAGATGACTTAGCTACTGCTCAGACACCAGGATGCCCTGGTGTTGGTCCCAAGAGCCTGTGATACTGCAAGGGTTCTGCCCACTCTGTCACTATATGTTTTGGCGCCCGCAGCTTTGTTGGCCGAGCGTTGTGTGCAAGCGACCCGGAGCCCTGCCCCCAACCGCCCGCTCAGCACGAAGCGCAGATACCATTGAGAACACATGCGGCTGGGAGCGAATGCAACTAGTTGACCCGAATTTGCTTGATTTCTCTTTGGTGCATTTTGCTTGGATGTTAGGACTTTAACTTTTTGCCAACTAATGGGTTTTCCATTAAACCACAAAAAGTTCAACTTTTAGCAGGGGAGCAGAAAGCAACCAAGTTTTGGCTTTGAACTTCACAAAACCCTCCCCCCTTTCGTGGGAGAGTGGGAATTCGGCCGGTGGACCAGCCTCCTTCTGTTCCAAGGGGGCGAATTGGTTTAAACAACTAGCTGCTCTTTGCCATGGCTTCCCCCAATGAAAGCCAAAAAACGGAGGTCCAAAGGCTGATTCTCGGGAGCTAGATCTGGTTCATGAAATGGTGGTTGTTGTTCATTGGACTTGTGAAGGGTTAAATCGGGTCAGAATAGAAATTCCACTCAGAACCAACCGTGGCTTCAGGATATTGAAGCACGTGGCAGCCAATCTTTGACCTTGGGAACGATGCGCATTGTTCACTTCTTGCGAAGGGGCAGCCCGGTCTGTCCACAAATTTGTGGTAAATGGTCCTGATTCCCTTGTGCTAATTTACTGATTACAGCTACCGCTAGGTGGGGCCGTAACGCCTATAATGGGAGCCACCTTGCCTCTCTTGGGCTTCAAATGTCTTGAGGGTTGGCGTGCCACCGCCCCAAACGCAACTTTGAGAACGGGTCCACAATGCGACCCGCAGGACTGGGGCAGCTCACCAAAGAGGAGCTGGAGGACGCCCTGGAAGCACAGCAAATGTCCGAGGAGGAGCGCAATGCGCGCCTGAACCAGCCGCGCAGCTGCCGGGGAAACGAGGTCCCCCGTGAAGCGCCTTTAGTTGGCAGGGCTCCTTAAAAGATACATTTTGCCCATTTGAAACCTGGCGTTTTCCACCAGAATGAAGGGAAACCACCATTTACAAGGCAATGTTCAGATGTATAATGTCAGGATCTGTGGTTGGGGACCCCTTATTTCAGCGTATGTCGCGGCCCTGAAGTAACACAGGTCCCTTTTGGGGATGTTTGGGTTGACGGCTATGTGCAACGTTTCGGGAATACTAAGATAAAGGCAACGGGCATGCTGAACTCCGGGTTTGGCTCAGCCACAAAAGGTTCACCTGAAAAAAGGCATACCCGTATGGCTGGTTTTGTAGAGATTGGGCAGATCAGTTTGAGAAGTTTACCGGTATCTCCCCGTTTCATTTGCCTTCGATATCTATTTCTTTGGTCCCCAGGTGAATCATGTTATGTTCGGTTTGGTGTTTTTCACCTTGTTTCAACTTTTTGCCATTTGAAAACGGTAGAACTTCCTTTTGTGACTTGGGGGTGGTGGCGCAGTCGATGTCCGGCTGCTCTCAAACATAAACGCAAGGGAACACCCTGCCCCTCCTTGAGCGCCAGAACGTCCGGGTATTCGGTTCTTGCACCACGTGTTTCCCCGCAAGGAAAATGCAACTTTGAAGATTTGGGACGCTATTTTGCAACTGTCAATGCAACCCAGCCAAGCACGCGGGAGGTGCACAAGCTTTAAGCAAGAGGCTCGTTGCGAGAAAAGGGCTCTGATGATTTTACCCAGCCATTCTGTCTCAATGTAGCCCTTGGTGGTTTTGCGTGGCTGGCTTGGAGATGTGAATTTCTGGTTCTTGCAGAGGGTCCATGACCAATCCAAACTAGAGCAGCTTAAACATCGCTGCCCATGTCAAGGTGTAAGAATCGATCGCTTGGATGTGACGTGTAGCTGTGCTTTGTAGTTGTTGGAACGCGCTCCAATGCTGGTTTGGACATAGGTACTTGGAGAATCCCCACGTAGAGCAAGGTGGTTTTGGGATGTACCCTTCTACCAGAACCCTGCAACACATGTCCCTTCAAGCCATGTCAATCAAAAACAGCAATGAAGGTTCGCAGCAAGTTTTGGACTATACCACCCCTCCCTTTCGGCCGGAACCCTGACCAATGTTGATTCCAAGCCACCTGGAAATAGTGTGTATGTATTTTGAGATGTCTATCTATCTTCAAAGCGAGTGGCATGTTTTTAGGTTTTCGAGTTTGCTTTGTTCTGCTCATTCTTAGCAAAGTGTTTTGCTATTATACCCAGGGTTGGACAGATAGATTTAGTTTCTATATATATATATACATATACACAAATACTCACTTTTATCCACTGGTTACCTGGTGGCTATGGATTATGGCTGCATTGTCCCATTGAGCTCCGAGGTGGGCCCAGGAGCGCTCAGAGAAGCTGCGCCTGGAGCACCGGGATTTTTTCCTTCTGCGCAAGGCGGGGTCACAAGGGTCGGTGGCTAAGCCGTTGCTTGGATCCCATATGGGGCAGAAGTGGAATTGGGGCTTGTTGTTTACTAGTGGTCTGTAACCATGCTTAGTCGCGCACAAGTCTTTGTGTGTGTGTGTGTGCGTGTGTCTTTGTTTGTTTTGTGTGTCTCTGTGTGTCTTTGTGTTTTTGTGTCTCTGTGTGTCTCTATCTGTGTCTCTGCTGTTCCTTTGTGTGTCTGTGTGTCTGTGTGTCTGTCTGTGCGTCTGTGTGTCTCTGTGTCTCTGTGTGGCTGTGGGGGTGTGGAGGTGTGCGGGTGTGGGGGGTGAGGGGTGTGGGTGTGTAGGGTGTGTGCGGGTGTGTGCGAGTGTGTGGGTGCGTGGGTGTGGGTCTTGCCGGCAAAGCAAATCCCGAAGTGTCAAAGCGTCAAGCCCTCTAGAGGGCCACGTTTCTTGCTTTGGTGTCAAATTGTGTCAAAAGCTAATCCCTGAGCCCAGCCTGTCAACACAGCGCGCAAGTGAGCGAACGCAGGACAACTTGCTACCTTATGTGGTGCTGCCTGAACTGGTTGTGGATTTCTCTGATGTTCCTTTGCAAGCCAATTCCAAACTTGTGACCGGTGTCTGATTGTTTGGGCACTCCGGCACTTCCCGCGGCTAGATCACCATGAAACTGAAGCTACGCTTGGCACATTGGAGCACGCCTTTAGTGGTGCCTTCCAAGCTTTTGGCTCCTCAAAAAGGTGTCCTTCCCACCATACCCCCCTTATTTGGCTGCATCCTACCTGCAATTTCTTCAAAGGGCAACAACATGCGAACGCCTTCGGGAATGCCCCGCGTGGTTGAAGATATTCAGCAGGTGGTTGGCCCAAACCCTGACAGGTGGTCCTGGTGGTGTTCATGCTTTGCTATATCCTGGGCTCTGTTGGCCTCCCGTACTTGCACCGGACGGAGGCAAGTTGCTCTCAAGGCTTCTTTTGGGAGACGCATATGCAGTTCCTTTTGCTCTTTTGCGTCACCAAGCTCGCTGAGCTTGGGCTCATGTTCGCTGATGACATGGTCCCGTGGGACCAGGTGGAGACAAGCCACTTTCTTCTCAAATTCCTGCCATCCTTCCTGGGATACCTTGATGGCTACACGGATGCCAACGCAGTATTCATTGCGGGATCCTGCGATGACACCCTGGCACAAACACTGGCATACCTGATGGGGATCTCGTATTTGGTGGGTGTTGTTCTCTTGCAGTGGGTGCTGATGTTCATACTTGCTGCGGGAGATCCGTCACATGCCTGTCTCCTGAAGCTGCTGCATATGGACATGCTGGCCTCGTGCATGACCCTGCCGGCAGACCAGAAGTGGGTCTGGGACATGCTGGCCTTGGTCCGCACTTTCGGGGAAGACATGCCGCAGGCCGTCCTGCAGACGGTCTATTTGGTCAAGGTGAAGAGGAGCTCGCCTGCATGTCGGTACTGAACATCTAGGTAGCTGGAGAGGCAATCCCAATGAATTCTGCTGGCGCTCAGCAGGGAACGAGGGAAGGACCCTCAGAAACAATCCCTTCTGGGTTCCTTTGAGGGGACCCCTGGGTTCATTCCCTCATTCCCTACTTACAAGTTTACATGTTGGGTCTTGACTGCCAGGTTTTCATTGTGACTCGGGGGTACCTCAGACATGTGATGTTGGATGCGAGCAGTTTACAAACGAAGGCGCGGCCTCACATGACTGTGGTTCCTGACTATCCTTTGGCAGACGGCCCTTCTGGCAACAGGGTTGTTGCCCGCCTCTAAAAGATGAACCAAACTGAAGCGCGGAAAAGTTGGGTTGGTTTTTCTTTGGTTTTACTCGGGATCCACTTTCCGCCCTTCCCACAAGGGGCTTTGGAGCCCGCAGGAACTGGTTCATGCTGGTCTCGGTGATCATGGCGCTGTGTGCTTCCATCAAGGCCCTGCATGAGGCCCGTGCCAGGGCCCTGGCAGCCACCGGCGCGGACAAGGAATATGAGAACCGCGAGCGCGATTTCATGGTGTACAGCTGTTCCCAAGATGCTACCATCAGGCCTGGTGCATCCAACCGTTTTTTCAGGCACACGGCGGATTTTTCAATCAGCAGCATGGTTCAAAGCTAGTTTTGAAGCAACTTAATGGATCTAAATCAACAAACAACAACGAGAGAAAGCGAGACAACGACGCCAGGAGTTGGAATGTGAAGGAGGGTACTTGTACCTCCACCATCTCGTCTCGCGGCCCTGCAAATGCCATCGCCGCTTCGGGTGGCAGGCTCTACAGCGCCCACGATGACGGCCTCATTCGCGAATGGACGCATTGCCAGAATTGACAAGCTTTGCCTTGTTGCACTTGTGGGTTCCTCGAATTCCGCTTTTCACCAGCCAAAAAAAAGGAAGAAGTTTTTTTAAGAGGGTCAACGTTTGACCAAGGTCACTGGAGACTGGTCAGCAGACTCGCACGTTTCCACACCCCGGAAGCAATGCAACTGTCCGCGCCGGGAGGTATCTGTTTTCCTGGGCCTCTGCAGCCCACGGATGCAAGTACAAGATGCTCAGTTCAGCAACGGCCCTGTGTTTTTTTTGATCTTTTTGGGAACGTTGAGTCATGAGGGCACTGTTTTTTGTTTTTGTTTTTTATCCCTTTCGTTCTTTGCCCTATCCCAGAGGGTCCAAGTAAGTACCCTGCCCTGAGAGGATGGCTTTTGGGGGGTCAAAAGGGGTCGTTCAGTGCATCCTTAGAAGATACTTGGACCCTCTGGGTATGGACAAGCGAGGATGTTTTCCCTGGAGTCTGGAGAGTGCTTGAACGATTTTCCAGCGCCTTCGATGTACAAAGCGTCCCTCTTCATCAAGGGGGACTCCTTTTACGGCACGAGCACCAGCACTTCTGAGGCTTGACGCTTTCTTTGACCCCAGAATCGAGCAACATATCTGCGAAAAACAGCGCAAACGATTATTACTATTATTATTGATTTCAGACTACGTTCATAAGGGACCGGTTGAACTTTTCGGACACATCGCATCGAAAGGATTGCTCTTCAAAGCGGGCGGCTTGGATTGCACTTCCCCTTAGGGTTAAACGGAAGCATGCCATTGCATCGAATTGGGTGCGGAATTCCCTTGCAGCGCCATGTGAGTTTAATACAGTTTAATATGCCAATTGTTTGGCAACCAAGAGCACCCGCCCATTTTCACTGGGTTGGGTCAGCACCCTTCACTTGATTGGGTGCGATGATTGGTTGTCTGAACAGTCTGTTCTTACCCAGAAAATCGGTGGGTAAACGGTCGGTACCTCCCTTCCTTCAAATCATGCGAGCGCCCCATGAAAGCCAACAATCTCCAGAGCTGGCGCGTGCCGTGAGATCAGGGCGGTCATTGCCACGCCGTTGATGGCAACAAAAATGGGGGCCACAGAATGCGCCGACGGGTTGCTCTATGGTCACCGCATTTGGTCGTAAGTTGCGTAGCCCAGTCTTATTCAGCCATTGATGTTGATTGAAAGGAACCCCCCCCAGTCGATTCTTAATTACTCAGCCCACCTGTCTTAGTGACTCCATTTACCTGCGCTACCCATCCCCCACGAAAAGGACACAGAGGCGTGGGATCTGGGCTCAGTCAGCCGCAGGTCTGCCGATGGAGCATCTCCTCCGGCGATCTGCTGGGCACCTTTGCCGGGCACCGGCGCCCCATCAACGCCATCTTCGCCACCAGCAAGCGGCTCTTCACCGGTGCCCAGGATGGACTCGTCAAGGACGGTAGGAGCCTCACCCGAGGAAAGGACCCAAGGGAAAATCAGAATGCCCAGGAAGTGTTGAATTTCCCAGATGCAAAGTTGAATGGTTGTACAGTATGACGGTTGTAGACCACCCCTCAGGGGAAATCTGATGGTTGTTGTACATTGTACGTATATAATACATACAAATAAGTTGTTGTGACAAGTTTTGTTCATAGCCCCGGGCCCCAGAGAATCGTCCCAGACTGTCACCAACAGTCAGCGCGTCGATGCTCGTTTCTGAGGGAAGCAAACAGAAGCCGCAGCCACCTTCCAAATCGTTTCTGCGGTCTACCCCACTGAACATTGGCATGGAGCACGGAAGGGACATGAACAAGCAACAACGGCTTGGAATTTGAACGGCTGTCTTGAGAGAGTCACTTTTTGTGGTTCCGCTTTCATATTTAGCTTAGCTACAAGCGCAATAAACAAACACAAATGTGACAATGTGACATTGCCCTGACTGATAACTGTCTGTAGGTCGACAGGACTACATGCAGGGCCCCTGAAAACACCTGGCAAAGTGAAACAATTGCCGCAAAGCCGGCCACTTTTCAGCTGCACGTACAGTTCCTTATCTGGGACACTGGGCAGAGTCAGAGAAAACATTTCTGAGAGTTTTGTATTACACCCTGGGATTACACCCTTGGGACCCAGAATGGTTCAAAACAACACGTGTTTTTTTGTTCTTCCCCAACAGCTGAAAGCTTTGGGGTCTCAGCCCAGATAGGCTCCGGGGTGGTCCGGGGCGGCCGTGAGGTAAGGTTGCGCGAGGGTTCCACGAGGGTGGTGCGAGCATTAAAAAGAGCTCCGCATGCTGTTGGGGCTGTCACCTGAGCTTATTTCTTTCCGGAAATGTGCCTAAACGGGGTCAATACCCAGTGGGTGTATTCTCAGGGCGGTATTCCAAAAACCCTTAGAACATTGTGCGTGGCTCGGTAGGAGTGGAGCTTGGACTCTGGCCTGGAAACACGCACCTTCTCGGACCACCAGGTGTGGGATTGCGTTGCTCCCAGCGGTCAGCACCCAAGACCCTTTGGAACCCACCATGGTACATGGAGTGCTTTTAATCCCCCAAAGCCCTGACAGATGACAGAGACTATGGCAGAGTACTTGACTAGTTACAGATGGCTGTATGGTTGTACAGTTGCCCAGTGGCGCCCTTTTAGGAAGGGTTCCCGTTTAAGCTCAACCAACCAAAAACGGATGCCCTTTTTTCCCATGGCCACTGGGCATGTACAGTTTTACCTGTATTTCGGTGAGCGGGGTGGGACATCGCCTCGTTTGGTCTCGCGGAGCTGAAGATGTGGGTCCGGTTGCGCTACCTAGGTGCAAGCGTACCCGTGCTTACGAGCCCATTGCCCATTTCTGAAGCCAAAGTCACCCTCTAAGTGGTGGGTTAAAGGGAAACAACCCCATTTTCTGACTTTGATAAGCCCAGAAACCGTCAAAATGACCCCAGCAAAAGGGATGGGCATGTTTTTTGCTTCCCGCGCCAAGAGAGGGCGGAAGCGAGATTCAGCAGCTAGGATGGCTTCCTGGCGCCCTTGGCCGTGGTCACGGACAAGCTCTACAACGGCTCTGGCGTGCAGCACGACATCAACGAGTGGTCCTTGCTCACTGGTCAGCTGCTCAGGCCAGGCTTGAGCAAATATTTGCTGAAACGGGCAGACCCTGGTTCTCTTGAAAGGAAAGCCCAAAGTAGTTTGTTTCAAAAAGCAAGCTGCTCAGCAGGGCTCCAAAAAGTGTACCTTCAAAAATAAGCTGCTTTATTTAAACAGGCATCTCTAAATCGGCAGGTTTGTTGGTGCTATGTGGCACCATTGAGTGGGTGTGTGATTTGTTGTGTACCCTTTGTGGGGCTTGAAGCTCCGGGCACACAGGCGCTTTGCCGGGCATGGGCGGGCAGTGATGAGCATCGTTATGTTGGAGCAGAAGCTTTACAGCTCCTCACACGACGCCACCATCAAGGAGTCGAATGACCAGAAAACACAAGGGTACCCTCCCGCCAATTAAGCTGGGCTCGTGATTGAAACCATGTTCCTTGGGACCGCGCCCCTGTCAGGTTCCATGTTCATTAGTGGGGCGTGTAAATGCCACATTACCTTCCATTTGCTGAAATGAATATATGTTATTTTTGCCTTTGGCTATTACTACTAGACATTTTTCCAGGGGCGAAAAAGCAAATGGAAGTTATCAAGTTGGGTCTTCCAATTTGTTTCCCTTCACCAGGCAACTTCTCGGACCCGGTTCTGTGAAACTTCCACTTTCTCGCGCTTTCTTCTGCTTTCTTCCCTAAGAGTGGGTTTCATGCAAACCAGGCTCGCTGCTCAAGTGGGCAAACCAGGGGTTCTCGCATGTTCCCCAAGGCGGGTGGCTTGTGTTGCGCCAGAAAGCTGCGAACCTTTGTCTCCCCGGACAAGCAAGTGGCCCATCAAAATCCAGAGTTTTTCCGCAAGGCCGGCTTTATCTCAAGGTGTACAGATCCGCAAGAGGTCTGGTGCCAGTTGTCCAGGGTTCGTCGCCAGGAATGGTCCTTAGCCACTGGCGAATGTGAGCAAACCTTTGAGGGCCATACAAGCTACGTCAGCAATATCATCGTGATGTACCGTGATGACTAGGCAAAGCTGGCAGGGTGGAGAAAGATGATTTGAAAGGCAGACCCGGCTGAATTTACAGGGAACCCCAACAGCAGATTGTTTGAGCAGCAGTTTTCTTTCGCACGCGCTTTTACAGGTTCTTCGCCCCAGCCTGCGAAGCAGCGAAGCAGCTTCCGCTGCCCTCCAAGGAGGGCAGCTTGGCTCTCCCTTTGAGACCGCGATTGCAAAAGCAACACGCAGCTCTTAACTCATGGTTGTGGGAAATGGGGTCTGAAGTGATAAAGAAGTCGCGGACCATGATCCATATAGGTAGCACAGACAGGGCGATTGTTTCAACCGTGGCCGAAGTCCGGAGTCCTACAGGGTCTCAAGACGAGCTCCTCTTGGAGTGCAAGGCTGCTGCAGAAGATGCGCAGCGAGTGAGGGAGCCAATGCATGGTCACAAAGATCCATGCTGATCCTATCCCATTCCGGCTCCATGTGTGCAGGATTAGGGGCAAAAGGAAAAGTGCGACTGGCAAACAATCCGTTGTCATTGGTGAGACAGGGGGCTCCCAGTCAAGTGAGATTTGTTTCTAGGGGAAGCAACGTATCCGAACGAATGGGTGAGAACAACTTAACGCTTTGCACGGGAACGGCCGACCAGAACAGACCCGATCCTGCAGGTACCTCCACTCATTTGAAGCCCCAAAAAGGGTGGGACAACTGGGGTTGTTTCCCTTTAACCCACCTTAGAGGTGACGTTGACCATGCCAAAAATAATGAGGCCAGGACAAAGGAGGTCCCTCTAAAAATGTTTTGAGGGGTTCGTGTTTGCGGAAGGGAGCACCTTTGGCACTCGCACGTTCTGTTGTTCTTGGCCCTCTTGGCTCTTGGCATGTAGTGGGCATGGCTGGCTGCGACCTCAGCACTGAACAGCGCCGAACAGAGCAGAGGGATTTAGCGGGAGGAATGTTGTCATACCTTGGCAGTGAGGAATGTAGTCCAAATTTAACATCATACTTACTCTTACTTACTTATCCCTGTGTTTTTTTGTGTTAGTAGCCCATGGGGCCACACACGCATTGTTCCATCGCACGTCACATACCGAAAAAGCGCTTTTGGTGAACATGTTGTTTATGTTGACCAGGCATGCCCTTTGTGCATGTGGGCTGAACAAATATGGGTGTGTCTTGAAATTAGGGACCTTCCAAAATGGTGGTTTGAATTTGGGTTTTCTTTTCGATAAGAGGGTACCCGGGGTTGTGGTCAATTGGAGGGCAAGTCTGGTGCCAGCAGCCGCAGTAATTCCAGCCCCAATAGCAGGGCTCCATAAAAAAAAAAAAAAAAAACAACAACTATTTTTTGCCCATTTGAAACGTGGCTTGTTCCACCAAAACAAAGGGACACCACCATTTACAAGGCAAGGTTCAGGTGTATAAGGTAAGGATCCCTGAATAGCGTATGTGGAAGTTGTTGCGGTTAAGAAGCACCGCACCCACCCGGACATGGCCTAAGCCCAGGCCATGTCCAACTTTGAGCCTGTAGAACCTGGGTCCGCCTTCCAGGCCGGGAGCTGCTGGTTTTCTGGGATTCTGGGATTTGTTTAAATATTGTTTGGGGTCGTTTTGTATGGATTTCGGGTAAGTCTGTATGGAATTTGGGCAAAGGCCTTGCTGAAGTTGTTCTTCGTTTTTCGTCTTGTCGGTTTTGAAGGGAGCCCATGCACTTTTTGTTTTTTCCCGGGGGGCTGAAGCAAATGCAGGAAAAGGATCGCACATGCCGCGGGGAGTCGTGGTTGCAGTGACCCTTTGCATTGTCAATTAATGGAGGAGATGCTTTGCGGAAATCCCAAATGGACATCCCAAATCGTTTTTGTTGCTGAGATATTTTAGTTGATCACTGCAAGTGTGCCTGCAGCAGAAGTTGCAGTGGATGGGGGTGGGCGAGAGTTGATGGGCTACTTAATTGTATTTGCTAGGTAGGAAGGAGCTTCAAAACGCTGGCGTGTGCGAATTTTGCTGTGGGATGCATAGTTTCTGAGATTTCTCTGATGCTTGATTCACTCAGGTGTTGGTCCGGTGCTGCTTAGTCGCTTGATGCAGAATTCCTCCACCAACAAACATGGAACCACCTTTAAAAGGACCATGGTCTTCCAGGCCCCCCCCCCATCAGGTTCCATGCTGATTGGTGGGAGGGCACTTAAGAGAGTCGAACAAACGAGGCAGGCAAACAGCACGGCCCAGAGAGTAAGACCCGTTTGCATCTGAGACACGGTAGGCCCATTGGGGCAAATGGCAGAAGCAGCTGCGGGAATGGCGCCAGGCTTATGATGATACCTGGCTTCAATTTAGCATGGTATCAGGGCCTCGGACCTCCAGTGCCGTTTTCCGTTTGGAGGGTGTTCCTTCAAAGCGCGGCCCTTTTTCCACGAAAATCCGGTGGAGGTCTTGGGTAACAACGTGCTCCAACAGGTGCCCGAGACGTCTCAATGCCGAAGCAGCCTCTCAGGGTCTCATCGACTTGCCGAGGAATGGCGGCAGGTGCTTCAAACACTCCAAGAGTGGGACGAGAAGGCGAGGACCAAAGATCACAAGCGGTCGATTCCCGTGCCCAGACAGGAAATCGCAAGCTTGGCCGCGCTGAACCTAGCATGGCAGCTTCAATCGAGGTTTGTTAGAGCCGCTTTGTAGCGCGGGCCTGTTGAGATGCCTTAGCTTTTCAGCTTGTGAGCGTTTAGTGGGGGTGTCCATTTAGCCCGCCAAAAGATATTTTTTAGCGGGGGATCGGAGGACAGCCCAGACTTGTCATAGTAGCTAACCTGGGGAACACGTCATGCAAGTTTCAAGCCTTGGGGTAAACATGCCTGGTGAATGACCCAGTACCAGGCGAAAACACCATGCAAAACCAACATCTATACTGGGTGTATAGTGGTATCTCGTGCCTGCTGAATTACCCAGTATTACGAGGCTGAAACCACCATCTATACCCAGTATACCCAGTATACCCAGTATAGTGGTAGCTCGCTCCGTACGGTTGAGCCTAGCTCGCTCCAGGACAGCAAAGGCATCCAGCTGGCCTCCATCGACCCCAATTTGGACGTCTTCGCCATCGACAACATCCTGGACATCGGCGAGGGTGAGCCCCTCTTCGGGAACTTCGAGTACGAGGAGTCCAGCAAAAGCTTCATTTGCTCAAGAAGATGTTGTTATTTTCCTCTGGTTGTCTTAAAGGGAATTCAACACCACTGGAAGTATGTGCATAACCAAATGGCCATAGTTGCTGACTTCCAGTGTGCCAGCCGCCCAGAGATTCAGATGCCAGGGACAAGTCTCCGTTTGCAAGGCTTTGTTTATGAGCCAGTCGAGGGTGCCTCCGCCTCCGGAGAGGTTGCAGGCATTAGCCAAGAAGCCAATGTGACATACCTTGCAAGAATGACACGTGCATGTTTCCTGTGACCGTTGCATTTGCCTGGCCACAAAGTGCTTCTAGTGGATCTATCAGTCAAGGGCGAGCATTTGCGTCTTGGTGTTGACCGCGACCTGCACAGTGTTTCCGTGGTGCAGTTCTGTGGCAGGACTGGTTGCTTCTGAGCACGAAGGCGTTGGGAATTTGCGATTTGCCAGTGGGTCAACAACCGGTGCCCAAAATGGGACCCTGGTAAATGGAACCAAGGACTAAAACATGCGGTCCATATCCTGCTGGTTTCATTTCAACCCATACCCATTTGGCTGTGGGTCAAAACCAATGGGATCCTATTTTGGGGTAGGTGAATTCACCACCCATTTTAGAACCTATTTTAGTGGGGCGTGCGATGTTCACTGGGGGTACGGGCTTTGGATTTTGAGCCATACCCATTTGATGCCCGAGCCAGCCGTGAAGCCAAGCGAAAGCACACATATCATGGGCTGGGGGGGAGGGAGGGGAGGGGGGAGCCCCAAAAAACCCTGATTTAGCCCTGATTTAGCCCTTATTTAGCCCTTATTAAGGCCTTATTTCGGGCTTGTTTAAGGCCAAATTTAGGGCTCCCTCCCCCCCCCCCCCTCCCTCCCCCCCCCAGCCCCCATAAAGAATAACCAAAGCGGCGGCCAGGTGGAGCTGCACCTGCTAGTGCATCACTTCCGGGACGACACCGGCGGCGCTGTCTTGGACGAGACGCCCCGATGCAAAATCGGTCCAGTGCCAGAGGTCTACCAACTTTTTGGTGAGGGCCCCCGGGATTTGTTTTTTCTTCGGCCCCCCAGTGCCCCCCAGTGACCCACTTTTTGGTTGGGAGGGTTTTTTCCTCGTAAAATAGACTGACAAAAGTGGGTGCCCGATTATTCTATCATTTCTAGTTCCTCTCTATCGGAGGGTCGAACAGTAGGTACCCACTCGCCAACATTCGCCAACCAACATGGAACTTGGGTGCCAGAGGGCACAGATGCACCCACACCCCACGCACATCAGAAGAAATACCAAAAAGACGAAGGGGAGTGCGGAGAGAGGCTCCCTTAGAGGGGAATAGTCTTCCAAGGGGTCTATGCACATCCGTATGTGCCGGGAGGATAGCTTTGTTACCTGTTCGTACACACACACACACACCCTTTGTTCCTTTATGCATGGATGAGACTTGGGCTGTGCAAGTGTGGAGGGGGGTTGTCTCATGCTGAGGTCCAATTTGGCGCATTATTACAAGACCTACTTCAACAAAGACTTGACACCAGCTGACTTCGCTGTGGGAGACTGAGATTCTTGGAACTGTGCAGATGCCATGAGAGCTTGTACCAACGTCTTTCTACCCCCCCCCCCCCAATCATTTTCCTTTAGGGAAACCCTGGTATCAGCAAGTCACAGAGGTGCAGTTCTGGTTGCCCGTGTCCTCCCACTTGCAACATTGCGGGATGCAACCGCAACTGCGCGTGGGGTTTCATCATTAGCATGTGTGAGGCCAGTTCAGCTGGTGAAGTCATTCAGCTGGCGGAGGACGGTAAAAAAGCTCACCCATGAAGGTTCCTTGAGAGGGGGGGCCTTATTCTCCGTTCGGGACTTGTAGTGACTTGGCCACCGGTGTTGCTTGGCTAAATTCGGGACTTGAACTATTTTAGCCGCCTTTACGAGAAACTATGAGTCGACGGATGACTTGAATGTGTTTGCAGAGCCCCTCAATGTGCTTCATGTTGGGTCTGCTCAACGGGGCCTGTTGAGTGGAAAATCCGCAGTCTGGGTTCGGCTTCGACTTGCCAATGCTTAATTTAGATTTGCAAATTCTAAGTTTACTATTGCCAAGACTTACTCTCAGATTCCCAGTGCTTGATTGTGCATTACTATAAGCCTATTCTTGGTTTGGGGACGGCTTAAAAAACAGGAATTCCAAATGCTTGCCCGGAAATGTTTGCCAAGATAGTGTTTGCTTGATTTGTTAATTGCCCATTTCCGGCACAAACACTGTTTATGATTCAAGCGAACCCGAGAAAGTCACAAGATTCTGAATTAAGAAAACAACTTCATATAGAAGCGACTCCAATTACAAAAGCGGGTCCGACCTGATTTAGCACCCAGCAGTTGTTTTGACCTTTGGAGAGGACGTGGTGTGCGTGGAGAACACCTTGCTGGAGCACAAGTTCCCGGAAGATACCAACTTCCTTCACTTCCTGAAGCTGTGCTTATCCTAGGGTCTTCTCCAGTGGTGTGTTTTGCGTGAGCTAAATAAATATTGGGTAATTACCCAATTGTTCATAGTCTTAAAGGGAAGCCACAAGGACAACCACTATTTTTTGGGAGGTCCCCTGAAAAGACACACCCATAGATGAATTTGACAGCAGTAGTTTTGGTGTATTCACCCCAGCATTGCCTTTTCCACCGGTGCCCTGCTCAGCGGCGCCCTATGTTTGTGAGAAGGGATTCCTTTTGACCAGGCTCACTGGGCAACTGAGGTGGGGGGAGGGGCACTGCCCAAACAATCCCACACACAATTTGACTATTTCGAAGTTTTGCTGTTTTACTGCATATTTGGAGCTTCGCTGCTGAATCAGACCATTTGCTGATATCAGTTTTTTGGTTGCAAGGTAGATGCGGATGATCGTGATGCCAGTGCAAACCTCTACGCCCATACTGGCCAAACCGCACAGAACATTTGGCTCATGCATTTCGACGGCCCTGACAATTGATGTCACGAGCCGCTTTTTTGGGATGCGCTTGCTCGAAAGATCTGCCCAACTTGTTGAGTCACCACCTGGGGACCGGGAGGCTCGCATTCCTCAAATGTGAGCTTCCCAGTGCACTGCATGCCGCACACGGTAAGGAAGATGACAGAGCACCTCGGCTGCGCGTGTGGTTTTGGATCTTTCAGCCCAGTTGGCCAGCTGGGTTTCTGTTTCCTGTTTTTCGCACTCCATGAGCAATGTAGGGCTGATAGAACATTCCCGCAGCACCACCAAAAGTGCCCCGACACAGGCAGGCACGGAGGGAGCGTCTTCAGGCGCTAGAGGCTGGAGGGGGGGGAGGGTCAGAAAGGGACCTGAGGGATGTTTGAGCTCCTCAACGTTTGCCTGCTTGCTTTAACTAGATTTCGAGTCTTTCTCAGGTTCATCATTGCTATTTGATCTTTGTTTTGTTTCCAGCATGTCCAAGCGTTGGCTAGCTCAAGTCGGAGCTGGAAGGTTGGTCAAGGTTCCTGGCCAACTTGGGATGCAACATCTTTCCACTTCCCCGTGAGTGAGTTCTGATGATAGATGCCCTCAGTCCGGAGCCAGTCAACCTGTTGCTTCGTCTTTGCCAGTGTTTGCAGCTATGCTAAGCCACACCCCTGATACAAATAAGCAACCTGGAGTTCTTGACATAGGCCACCCAGCCAGTGTTGCGCTTGCTTCAGAGGCAAGCCTCCAGAAAATCACTGCAGGAAACCAGGTATTGCCTTTCAGTTTTACACGGTTTTGTCCCCTGTTTACTTATTACAATGGCAACTGGAAGCACTGTGAATGACACAAGGTAGCATTGGCTCGAGCGCCAATGTGCACGGGGCAAGGCACATTTGCAGCGGCCCTTCTTCCATGATGACGAATGGCTAGCTCGGAGTGCTGCATTTGCTACGAAGTCGGGCCGCAAGTCCGGGCGTTGCGCTGCAAGCACCCGGTTTGCACAGAATGCTGCCGCAAAATGCGCGGGACGAGCTGCCCTTTGTGCCGACAGGATTTGGGCTTGGAGAAAAGCAGGTTGCCAAGGGGGTGTCGGATATATCTTTTTGGCGGGGTGGTGAAAATAAGGATACGTATGGCAAGACTTCACCTTGCACATTGTAGCTTAAGGCGCCAGTTGCTTGCAGGTGGTTTGTGGCCCATGTTTTCCCACAGCGCTTTGCGTGCCCCCGAGACCATCGACCCCTCCCTCTTGCTGGAGCTTCGGATCGTTCACTCCCAGAAACGCGCATACAGCTTTGACTTGGCCTTGCCAATCTTGCAGCAACCTGGCGTGCCGCAATTCTTCTCCACAGAGCATTACCCTGCTGGTTTGAGTCGCCGCCTCAGTTGCCGCAGTGTGCGTTCCTGTGCATGTTCTTCCCACTCGTTCATGCCCCGACTGAACATGGCTATGACATGGGGATATGGTCCGTCTCACGCTCGCGCGGGCTAAGCTGGGACACAACCATGCCTGCTCGTCAGTCAACATGGAGGGCCCTTGTTCCAGTTTGGCGCCTCTCCGAGGTCAGGACTTTGAGCTTTGCGTGCCGCCTGCGGCCTTGCGTGCAGTGATCCAGGGAGTCTGGGCTGAGGTTAGGACCCTCACGGTTTCAGCGGGCATTTCTCAACCTCTCCCCAGGTGAAAACAACCCGCAGATTCCTCTTGGCTTCCGGGAACGGAAGCCAAGGAAATGGGGTTGGGCCGTTGGGCCCCTGTTTTGTTGAGAGATACCCGACAGGTTCTCAGAACCCTTCCCTCCTGAGTTTGGAACCTTTCCTGGGCTTTGCAGCCTTCGGTTCCTGTCAGCTAGTGGCCGGGTTGGGTGACCGGTGTGTCTGGCAAAAGCCCGGGCCTTGGACGTTTTGCAAACCCCGGAAGCCCAGCAAGTAGCAATTGGTCGAAAACCAGCGCAAACGGAAGAGTGGAAGTGGTCTTTGATTTCACCTTTGTGCTTGTTCCAATCCCAAAGTGTGCACTGCTTGAAGGGGAAACCAGGGTTCCTGCTTCCCAAGACATCACCACAAGAAGACTCGGAGTCTCAGGATTGAACTTGGAGATCGCCTTTGTGGACACCAAGTTCAGCTGCTGCAACGGTCTGGGGCCGATGCTTGCGCGGCAAAAGCTGCTCCGAGCCATCGAGAAGCAGAACGCCGCGTGGCGCCTTGCAAATATCCCCTGCTACTTGTCCCTGTCCCCAGGTTGGGGGATTTCACAGAGCACCCTCTTCGTCCAGTGGGATCCTGACCGGGACGTGATTTGAGAGACAAAGGAGAGAGAGAGAGCTGGAGGTTGTTTACAACGGCATACAGACAGCGCCTCTCGAACAGGCCATATGGCACCAACGTTTGCCAATGCGCAGTTTTACAGAAGACAGGCTGCCAAAGTGCAGAGATGTGCAGAGGCACCCCCCCAAAGTAAAGAATCGGTGCGTAGCACCAACGCACTCAATCCGAACAAAGGAGTTCGCGTTGATTCGGGCTCCGCCTTTTGAATTGGCGCGAGGAAAAGTGCGATCTGCATATTCCAGCAACTGGGATGAGGTAGTGCCGATACAGGAGCCATGGTGACACTCTCCAGGAATAGCGACAAGCTCTGAGTCAAATCGTATGCCGTAGGTCCTGATAGATCAACTGGCGGAAAGGTAAATCCGCACAATACTCGCCATGAGTGTGCTTGAAAGCGCCCACGACACGGCAGTGAAGCAGTGAATTGACCACGGCCGCATGTGCCCACCTCGTTAGGGCTCATGAACCAGTTCAATCAAAGGGTTGCAATGGGACCACTGGCCACGACATAGCGAGAGACCAATTCCGCGAGGCTGGGGATGAGACAGTTACCCTCACCTTTCCCGGAGCAGAGAGGGAAAGAGAAGCCAAGTGCCTTGGCAATACAAACGGATGTTCGAGCCAGGGGTGTGAACCATCATCCTGGGATTTTCGGTTCTTATTCCCGGCCCCCCCAAAGGCTATGACACGTGTTTTTTGTTGAGTGACGCCTCCCTTGAAATTTGGGCTGTTTTGCAGGCCGTAGGGATAACCTTCAGTACCCTCACACAAGACATGCCCAACCAGCTTCTGATCCTGACGCCACGCGGAAAGACATTGGGTTGGGCAGTGGGGGCATCTGCAGGGCAAGGCAAACCGGGGTGACGGGCTGACTTGCTTTGCGGACCGCGTTCGTTTGAAAGATGACAGATCACAAAGCATTTTTAGGTCCATGCCGCCATGCCTGCCATTCGGCTGTGGGTCGAAACCAACAACTATTTTGAGCACAGCTGATCAACGGCGAAGCTTTTGTTCCAGGAAGATCCGCACTCACCTCCGGTGCGCGCCACACAGAAACCAGGCATTGCATTGGCTCCAAACCTCCCCAGCTGGGAATCAGAAGGGGGTTGGTACTTCACATTTTTTCAACCCCCCAGCCTATGTAGCACCTAGCTCCTATGGCACGTGTTTCTTGTCACTTGCTATTTGTACCGCTTTGGTTGGGAGGCCATTGCCATTGGCATCCTCATTGGCAATTCCCAAACGGGTAGCCCAGGTGAACGCTTTGAGAGGTTTCATCCTCCGGAGGGTCCAAGTACCCTCTCAGGATGGCTTTTGGGGGGGGTTAAAAGGGGTCTAAGTGCATCCTTAGAAGGTACCAGGGGTCCCTCTGGGTTTGGTGCTTTGCAGGTTTTTTTGGCGGAAGACCGAAGAGAACGGGCGATTGGAATTCGAGCCAAGGAAGGCCGCCAAAGAAGCCAAGGACTGGGAACCAGAGGCAACACACAGGATGCCGGCGGGCCACGCAAAACGAAGCTTGGTGGTAGGTCTCGCTGGCACCTCTTGGTCGGTTCCCAGCCGTCCCCTGGTAAAAGTGGGGGAGTTCCATTTAACGCACGAAAAGTTGCTTGTTTAGTAGAGGATCTGAGGAAAACCCAGTTGTTTAAAGGGTGTGAGGCTCTTTCGGCGCGTCTCCTCCCGCACAATCGTTTTGCGTTTCCTTCCATCGTTGGATTTGTGTTGGAATGTGGTTCCGCCACTGGTCCCCCCCTGCAAAAATTCCTTGTAAGACGCTATTTTCCTGGCTGGGGTGCCGTTGTTTTTTGACGATACAGTGCCTGAATTATTGGACTGCATTGTGGAGTTCCTAAGCAACAGATGCAGCAATGACCACAGCAACTATTAATGACCGTAGCTGTTCGCGCAGGGCCAAGGGTCCGAGAGTTCCTTGGTGTCCTTTTTGGACAATCGAATGGCACTAAATCATCAAGCTGAAACCAGTAAGGGGGCCCACGGGAGCCTTTGGATTTTTGTTTTCTGAATTTGGGGCAAGGCAGCTCCAGGAATCATGGGGGCTGGGGGGGAGGGAGGGGAGGGGGAGGGAGTCTAAATAAGCCCTTATGAAGCCCTTGATTTGGCCTTATTTAGGGCCTTTTGGGGCTCCCCCCTCCCCTCCCTCCCCAGCCCCCAGGAATCGGAAAGAGGCTGGGCGTTTTCTCCCCCGACCTCAGGAGTCCCAGCCGCCCCAGCCACCCTCCCAAGCGCAGCCTCCGCGGCGCCGAGAGAGGCTTGGAGTGGCAAACCCGCCCATCGGACTGCCGGGTTTCCGACTATGAAAAGATGAACGGAGAACCTCAGAAAGCCTTTGCATTTTGCCGAGGGTTTTTGGACTGGACAACTTTCTGCCAAATGGGTTTTCCGGATTAAACCACCGAAAGTTAAACTTTTAGCAGGTGAGCAGAAAGCACACCATTCTTAGCGGAACCTCATGTTGCCGGCAAGCCTGACGGAGCCTAGGGACCCCCGGCGAGTTTGCAGCATACGGGAAGCAACACCTATGTCAAGCCGAGACTTGGAAAGTCAGCTGATAGCGCAGGGGCCAAGGTGTTTCATTGGTTGGGTGCAAATCCATTGTGGCTTGCTTTCCAAGAGTGAGATCCAACGAAAGCGGCGAACCACCTTTAAAGCATGGCAAGGAGCAATGAAAGACAACCACCCACTTGTTCCCCCTTCTTGGAAGCACTCAATGTAAAGACACCATGTCCACACGTTGGGCGGCAATCCCGCACGTTAAAGGAGGCCTGAAAAGGGGAAGCGGCCTTTGATTGTTCATAGCTTCCCCCATTCAGAAGAAACACCCAACCCGCCTCATGTTTTTGCAGCGAGTCTGTACACCTCAAAGTAGCATTCCCAGATTACAACAGTCGGAAAGCCTGAGTTCTACCCTCCCTCCAATCATGCACGGGGGTCTAAGGACTATTTGCTTTGGGGAAGCCCCAAAAGGGAAACTTCCAGAGCCGGCCAGGCGCGATGAGCCGAGCCGGAGAGAAGCGAGGCGCGTGCGATCGCGTGCGTCCAGGTGGACGGCTTATTTTTTGACTTCTCCAAAGTTCAGAGGTTCCTAAATTCTCCTTTTTGTTGTTTTAAGCATCACCTTTTTGTCCCAAGATGAGTATCCCTTAGTGGGGGTGATGTCTTAAGATACAATATTGGGAGCCCTGAAGTTGCGGGTGCTGAATCGACTATACAGCTCAGAACCCTGAAGTTCCCAAACGGAAGCCAGAAAGGGATGGCTAATGCTCAAGAAATGTCATATCGCTTGAACCTGCAACTGGCTGAATGCTCCGAATTTGTCACCTGAGTGCTTCGCACCCGCAAAGTTGGCCTCTCTCTCTCTCTCATCTCGCGGCCTACGGATATGGCTATGGGTCATAACCTATGCCTCCATTTTGGGGGGGAATGAACACCCATAACGTGCCACCTATTTTAATGTTCACCAGCGGTACAGGGTTTTGACCCACAGCCATATGAGTTGATGCACGGGAGCGGTTGGCAATTACACTTTCTCCACGACATGCAGGCTCATAGTGCGAGGAGATGACCGTGCAAGATGCGAGATGATCAGAGTAAAGCAAGCAATCAGACCCACCCGCACGACCTGGCTGACTGGTCAATAGTTCTGTCAGATGCCTCTCAGATAGCTGGAGCTTTTCTTTGGACTTGTTTTTTGCTGCAATCCAGCTCACACCGACCGGCTCAGGCGAGACAGGGAAAGCTACGCACCGCGGACACGCTGCTTGGCTTCACTGGTTTGAGTTGTGCCCAAGATTGCCCAAGCTTGGTACTGCCCGATCATTTGTCAGCTGATTGGCCCTGTCCACCTGTTTTTGATTCAGCGAAATCCTGCACCACCTAAGAAAACCCTGGAAGAATGATGCCCCTGTACATACCAACGAACACTGGTGTCCCACGATTGCAGGATTTCGTCCATCCACAGTATGTCCCACTGAGACTGGCGGAAACCTCTGGGGGTCCACAGCCCAACAGCCGAGGCTTTGAAGGCCGTCGACGAGATTCGCGAGAACGCACCCGAGACCGCTCACGAAAAAGGCAAGACATGTCGGCTGGAAGGCCTCGTTTGGTCAGAAAGTGGGTCAATCCTTTGGTTAAGCCGTTTAAGCATGGTAAAACACTCATTGTTTCAACAACCGTCTTTTCACTGCCCTTCAAACATGGAGCTAAGGTCTGCCTTTTTGAATTAAATATAATTTGCTGAACGCGGTTGTCCTTTACCCAAGGCTTGTGACCTCCATGATCATGTGATCAACCCTTTACTACAGACACCCTTGCAACTAGCCTTATTTAGGCAAGGGACCAGCAAGGACCGCGGTGAGAATCTAGGCAAGTATAGACTGGTATGCTCCCCAGATCAAACATGACGCTGACAGAACGCCTTGAAAGAGGAGCTTGTACTCAAAGGGTCTTATTCCCCGAGTTTCCAAGACTGCAAGCATTGAAGAACATGTCAGTGGCAAACAAAGGGGGCTTCCAGGCGTGGAACACTTGGGAGCAAGTGCAAATGGCGTGCGCTTTTGATGCGCTGCTCACAAAGTAGCTGGGATTGTTGCTTGCATTCGATGCTTCGCGAGATATGAACCGGAAGTAAACAGATGGTTGGTTGGGGGGCCCGGGGGGGGGAAAGCTGAGGTACAGGTATAGGCGGTATAGGTGACAAAACGATCTTCTTTGCGTGCGGCATTGGCAGGGATCGACGCTCGCGTGAAAGGGACGGACACGGATCAAGCCGACGAGGCCGAAGCCCCTCGGCCGGTCTTCCGCTGGTTCCGACCGGTGCTTTGCGCTTGGTCATGGGAACCCAAATGGCCATGGGGCATAACCTATGCCTTCATTTTGGGGCGGATGAACACCCAGGTACCACCTACCTATGTTGATGTTTACCAGGGGTACAGGGTTTTGACCCACAGCCCAAGACTACCTTTCAAGCGGTTTCCGTTAGAACACCGTGGATATTGCATATTATTTGTACGCAGTATGTATAAAACGGGGGAGTTGGTTACACATCCGGGTGCTTTGTCCCAGTATCTCCAAGTAAGTGTTCTGTCAAGGGGATCAAGCCTTTGTCACTTCAGTTTGTGGAACTCATGCCATTCCACTTAGACACAAGATGCAGGTCTGACAGAAAAGAAGCACCAAGCGCATAATGTTCCTTTGGTCTTTACAAGTCAGACCGTGCCTTTGCACCGGATTCCACAGTAGAACATCCGCAAGCCGTGCTTCCCTCAGTTCCTTGCGCCTGCTGCTTTTCTTTCATTTTGGAAGGTCTCCCCGTGAAGCTGAACCAACTTGGGAAGCTGATTTTCACTTCTGTTCCGTTGCTAGCACCGAACATCGTTCGCAGGGAAGCTGGTTTTCACTTGGGCTCCTTGTTCCCAGCCACTGTTTCCACCAGCCCAGGAGAGGCAGATGCGGACAAGGGCAACGGCCGCTCAGCTCCCGGCTGTTTCCTCAGCGCCGACTTGCCGTGCTTTGAAAGCAGGGTGCATTAACGGAGACATTTGGGCCAAGTATAAGATCACATTTACTGGCTAGTTTGGCAGATCAGCTTGTAGCAAAGCAGTTTTTTTTCTCCGCGTTGGCAGGTTGGCATCCGTTGAGAAATATTGTGTTGTTGGATTCGGGTACTCAACAGCCTGCACAGCTTGAATGGTGTCTTGGGATAGCATGACACCAACTTACCTCATTGCTTTGGGCTGCACCCATTGGAGTAGTTGATGAATCCTGGGTTCTCACCACCTGCAACACACCAGTAGCAATATTTGCAGCTGTGGCTTTGACAAATTCACATGTTGAGGTGTCCGTTTGCGTAATTGCCTTCTCGCAAAGGGGAATGGATGGAGTAAAGGAAAAACACAAACTTCATGCTTCATTCCTACAATTTGTGATTTCTGCGCCAAGTGGGCAACGTGACAGCGCGTAACAACAATCAGTTAGCGCATGCCCCCCCTGGTTTGTGCCCCGCTCACTTCCTGAGAAATCTCCAAGGGTGTGCTATTTGTACCATTCCCCAGTTGCCCAGTGGTACCCTTTGTTCCTTTTTTTGGGAAGGGTCCCCCTTTAAAGTCAACCAACCAAAAAAGGACGCCCTTTTTTTCCCATGCAACTCCACTGGGCATTTGTACCATGCTGTACCTGTTGGTATGGAAACTGATTGCTGGCCAAGCTGTTCCAGGCCAGGACTATGAGCGCAGCGCCTACGACAGACGAGCAGGCTGGGCAGTTTGCACGCTTCTTCAGGCCTTCAACCGTGGCGTTTATCGTGAAAGCAACCGGTAAATTGCACGTTTAGTGACTGACCTCTGGTCTTTAGCAGGAGTCCCTGTATCTCCCTCGTCCCATCAAGTAGGTTCGGCACTCATATATGCTGTTAGCAGAGAAACTCGCCGCAGAACATTCTGCAGGCTGGCTGACCCCCACGAAACCTGGGCAACTTGGTTTCTTTCTGGGTGCCGAAGATCCCATATTTCGTTTCCTCCAGTGAAAAAACCACAAGTCAAAGGGTTGGGCTACAGGAACTTCTACCAGAAAACAGCTTATTTAGGGTGTGGTGGGGCCATTTCCTGCAGATGTTCCTGCAGCCAAACCCTTTGAACCCAGGGATCCCTCCCTTTGGCGCCGGTCCTCGCGCGCGCGCCGGAGCGAGGCCCAACTCCTCCGCTCCCGGAGCGCGAGCGCAGCGCCTACGGGCGGACGGCGGCGGCGGCGCCGAGCGGCTAAGACTGCAAAATAGTTTTTTTTGTTTTTCTGGCTGAAAATTGGCGAAGCCAAGAAGTTGACCCGTTTGTTCGTTTTTGTTTTGTTTTTCCTTTTCTGCGCTTGCCCTTTTTTTTGCATTTGGTTTTTCGACCCCTGGGAGAAAAAAAAGGAAGACATCCAGTAGTGATTGATTCCCTTTAAAACCAACAGGGGAAAATGAAATAAATAAATAAAGCAACCTTAAGCAAATGGAAGTAGTTCAGCAATCCCAGTCGGAGAAACAGTCGGCCAACGAATGACAGTTAGACTAGACCTTGCCCATCTTTTTTCTATAAAAAAACCTAGGGTCCTCCCTACACTTTTAGCAACATTTTAAAACAGCACCTCAAACAGCACATTTTCAAAAATCAACATTTTAAAGCAGGTAATTTCCTAGTAAGTTCATCCATATTTTAAAAAATAAATTTTACAAAATAATAAATTTTAAAAAATAAATTTTACAAAATAATAAATTTTACAAAAAATTTAAAAAAATAAATTTTCAAAAAAAAATAATTTTAAAAAATAAATTTTCAAAAAAACATAATTTTAAAAAATAAATTTTTAAAAAATAAATTTTAAAATAATAATAATATAATTTTAAAAAATAAATTTTACAAAAATTTACAAAATAAATTTTCAAAAAAATATAAATTTTAAAATAATAATAATATAATTTTACAAAATATAATTTTACACAATTTTCAAAAAATATTATTCCAAAAATTATGATAAATTATTTTACAATAAATTTTATCACAATTTTTGTAGACATATTATGGGCAAGGTCTGGTTCATTCGTTTTTTATAATTATTCAAATCTTCTTTCAAACATTTTATATTTATACAATATGTTAAAATCAACTGCATCTAATTTTTCTTTGCTACAAATCCATTTGTTGCCATTCTTTTTTATTTCGATTAACCATTCAAATTCTCTAAAGCTTAAATACCACCAATTGGATGTCTTTTGACTGTATGAATAGTTTCCAGCATTTCTAATTATTCGTTGGTTGTTGGTTTGTTCCATATATTTTATCATTGCATGTTTTAATGGGATGTAATTTTTTGTTTCAATATTGTTTATCATTTTATGATGTTCTGTAACTTCCTTTTCTAACCGTTTTTCAGTTACAAATCCGTAACTGTCATCTTCTTCTTCTTCTGTTTTATTATCATTATCACTCAAAAACCCATCAATTATTTTAGTTTCCTGTTGTTCAATATAAGTTAAGAATTCATTGATAATTTCTTCCTGTTCAACCTCTGTAAATACAACCATTTGTATGATAATATATATAATTAATATTTCTTTAAATACTTTTTACAAGAATTTTAATTTATGAATCAAAATTAAATTAATAAATTAATATTAAATTAATAAAATAAAATTAAATTAATTAAAATTAAACTAATAAATTAACATTAAATTAATAAATTAAAATTAAATTAATAAATTAAAATTAAATTAGTTTATGTAGATAAAATTTCATAATTTAAGTTCAGGATAATAATTTAATTGATGACTACTAAGTTGTATATATAACTTATGTCTTTCATGCATTATTTTTAAAATAATATTAATATCTCTCACTGTATTTTTAACATTAAACTTTTTACTTTCAATAAATAATTTGATATGTTCTTTAACATCTTCTCCTTCCTTTTGACGATGAGAAATTAGAGACATGACCGCCTGACCGCCACTTTTCGGCCAGCCTGACCGCCTGACCGCCACTTTTCGGCCAGCCTGACCGCCTGACCGCCACTTTTCGGCCAGCCTGACCGCCACTTTTCGGCCAGCCTGACCGCCACTTTTCGGCCAGCCTGACCGCCACTTTTCGGCCAGCCTGACCGCCATTTTGCGGGCATCATTAAATCCAAGCGACTTTGCTATGGTTCCTACACTTCCAGTTCCACTAAATAGTTCTAATAAATTCATATTATTAGAATTATTTATATTTTAATTTTCAACAATTACATATTTACCATCATCGCCCTTAATTATTTTATAATATTCTAATGTTTGTTCTTTTGGACTTTTGATTTGCCCCTTATTTAACATATCGCAATATTTTTTACGCTTCGTGTCATAATCACCGCTGGGTCTGCCTATCCCTTTCTTTTCAAAGATCTTATCAATCTTTTCCTTCTCTTCATTGTTATTTTTTGGTTCGTTTGCCTTTGCATCAAGTTTCTGGTCAATAGTTTTTATCATCTCGTACAACAGTTTAACATTTTTACTAACTGTCATTATCTTCTTTGATAGTTCAACAATAACATCATTTTCAACTTCAGACATTTCTATATATATTTATTTATATAATTATTTATTTAAATATTTATTTATTTATAAAATTGATTTAATGTAAAATCTACTCTTTAAGTACTAAATTTTCATCATTTGTTTAATAGTTTCCTGTGCTTCGTTATCACCATTATCGGATGGCGACGCATGCCTCCCCCATTTAAAAGTTATATTATGAACATCCGTTTCCAGATTTATACTGTCTTTGGTTTTATCAATATTCATTTTCTTATCGTTTTTACTCAATTTGAAATTTGTCGGAATACACGAACATTTACAATTTCCTTTCTTTTGTATTTCTATTTCATTTTTCATTTCTAACATCTTTTTACACATAGGACACTCAAACTCGGTTAGTGCTGTTTCCTTAACAATTTCTTCTTCTTTGTCTTCATCTGTTGAAGAAACTGTAGTATCCGTTTTATTCTTTTTGTTTTTCTTTTTTCCCATTTATATTAATATTTACATTTTTATTTTTGATATATTGTATTCCTAATTTTATTAATTCTAATGTATAATAACAGCATTTCTTAATTTTATTGTCAGTTATTATTACTTGTTCTATATTCTCTACTTCATCTATTATATCAATATAATCTGAATAACTTCTATCCATATTAAATAATAAGATAAATTATTCTAATTAATCTTATTATTTTCATGCATAATAGAATATTGGTGGGGCACAGCACTTGGGTTTTCATTGCACACGCGAGCAAGACACAAAACTAATTATCTTCAATGCTTATTGATTGAAGCAATGGAAAACCTGTTCCATTATGTTATTCACCGCCACTCATAACATAATGATGTTCCATTTAATATTAATTACAAGTTAATTTTTAAATATAATTTTCTATATTTCTTTAATATCAACTATGACAGATGTCCCAATAATAAAACCAATAAACATAACTGAATATGAATTCAAACAATCCAAATATGAGCACGTGCCAAAATTACCATTTAGAAGTATTATAGTTGCGAGTTCGACGGGAGGCAAAACAGTTTTAGTTCAGAATCTTATTTTAAATGTTTATAGAAATTCATTTGCAAGAATATTTATATTTTCACCCAGCGTTCATAATGACCCAACTTTTACAGAAGTTAAAAAATACATCAGGGATGAATTGCACGTAGATGATGAAAAAGAACAAATATATTTTGATAATTATAATCCAAGTGATTTAGAAAATGTAATTGAAAGACAGAAGAAAATAATTAATTATATGAAATCTAAAAAGATAAAGAAACTGCATTCAATATTAATCGTTATAGATGACCACGCAGACGATCCTAAATTTGTTAGATATAGTAAATTATTACATGGATTATTTACAAGAGGTAGGCACGATGCAGTAAGTGTAATTTGTTCAACACAAAAATATAATGTTTTAGCGCCTATCATTCGTTTAAATGCCAGTTCATTATATATTTTTAGGTTGAAAAATGCAAGTGAGTTAATGAGTTTTATTGAAGAAAATAGCGCCATTGTTGATAAACAGCAATTATTAGATATGTATCATCAAGCCGTTAATGACGCACCTTATAGTTTCTTCTACGTGAATATGAATGCTAAAGACATTAACAAAATGTTTCATATCAGATTTGAACAGGCGTTTCAAATTACGAATGATGAATAAAGATATTCTAATTTAATATAATATAATAATATGTCAATGAAACTATGTAGATGTGGTGGATTTTATCGTAGAGGTAATTATAACTTTCATACTAATTCTTGGATACATAAACTTTATAAAGTGTTAAAAAGACGACCAACAGACGAGGAATTATTAAGATTTCAAAATAATTTTGTTGATGAAGAAGATTTAATAGATGATATAAGTAGTACTACTTCAACAACAATACCAGAGGATAAAATGACAGATTATGATAGCAATTAATAATATTATTATATGTTAATATTATTAATTTAAATTAACGAAGCATTGCAAAATTGTAAAGCAGGAAGTTTATATATTAATTTGTCAGATTTTTCTTTCTCTAGTTTTTCAATTCGTGTCACACATTCTTGAAGAGATTTAATAATTAAAGTGTCTGCTCGTGTTTTTTCATCTATACTTAAATTCTTAATGTCTTCCAAACTATTATTTTCATTATTTTTACTTTGACCAATACCCATTATATATAATATTATTTAGATTTTAATTTTTCAAAATTGAAATGTTGGTTTTCTTCTTCTTCTTCGTCTTCAGTTGGTGCTGGTATTTCTGTTGGACTTTCAGATGAAGAACTATGGGCAGTAACAGGTGGAGAACTATGAACACTAATAATTTCATTAGAAGAACTACTGCTAGCTTGTGCATTTCCTGCTGTTATTTGATTGACTAAATCTGCGATATTTATAGTTGTTGCAATTGCGCTGTGCGATAAGTTTAATATGATATCTGCTACTGTAGCGCCGTTGTGTAGCATTATTTCTATCATTTTTGTCAGTTTGAACTTCTTTTCTTCTTCATCGCTGTCATCCTCATCTGGTGGTTTCTTTGGCGGTGGTTCTGGCGGTTTGTTGTTGTCGAGCATTTTAGTAAAGGCTGACACCATTGTGTCGCGTTGGTTTTTCAGTGTTTGTGTTGCTTGTGTTCTTGTTGGTTCATTTCTCTTGTGTGTGTTGTGCCAAAAGTTTTTAAGCATTATTTTAAACATATTGTCCTGGTTTTCCTTTACCTTAAACGCTTCAAATGTCATATTTAATGGTTGATTTGCATCATTGTATAACTTTTCTTGAGTCTCTCTGGTTTCTGTGGCGATTGTATCTGTATTGGTTGCAATGTCAATAAATTCTCTCGGTATGCCCTTTTTCATCATTTTCGGTGGTTGTATTGTTGTTGGTGTGTTTGGTTTTGTTAGGTTATGTATTGAAAAACTGTCGTGATCATATTTATCATTGAACTTTTGCTTCTTTCTTTTCAGTATGTTTTTAGTTAATATTATCATTATAATTATTTATATATTATTTCTTTCCTTTACCTTTAAAACTTGCCTTGAGTTCTTCTATTCTACTTTTGCCTAAATTTACTATCCACCCGCCATTATCAATAGTATCTAAAATCATATCTACTAAATATTCTTTGTATGTTCTCGCCTTGCCTCTGCCTTTGTGTTTCAATTCTTCCTGTATTTCGCTTTCTTCTGGCACTTGAATTCCTCTTAAATAAAATTGAAATTTAATATCATTTACTGTTAAATTAAGGTTGTCTTTCCAGTAAGCGGGACTAATAGTATTATCTATTGTTGTTTTGAATAATGGCATTCTCGGTAATGGCGGTGGTTGTTGTGGCGTTGAACTTGACGCTCCCGTTGCTTGATATTCTACTTGGGCATCATCTCCGCCTGAAATTGGCGAACCTTCGTATTCTAATACTGGGAGATTGTCTGGTACTGTTCTTGTTGTTGCTGATGGTGCTGATTGTCTATTGCCTAGCATTCTTTGAAAAATTGTTCCGCCGATATCTCTTAAATTTGATGCCATTGTTTGACTCATTTCATTTACTCTTTCTTTCGTTGCTGTTGCTAGTTCTTGCAGTCTTGTATCTACCATCCCTTCGTGTTGCCTTGCCGTTTGTTGTGGTGTTGAAAAATCATATTCATCTTCTATTGCTTCTGCGTTTCTGGTTAATGGTGTGTCAGCATTCATCCTATGCACTGCATAAGTGTGCCCGTTTCTGCGCGCTTCCTGTTTCATCATTATCTCTCTCATCTGCCTGTCTAATATTCTCATCTGTTGGTCTTTCAATAATTCTAAGTGGTCGCTTCCATCAAAAAAACTTCCTTGAGGACTTGCTTTGAAGAATGTAGCATCTCTGTTAGGCAGTTTTCCTGTTAATTGTTCGTTCTCGCCTATTAGGTTAGCGATTTCTTCATAAGTAGGTCGTCGTTTCAATCCAAATTTTGCATATGGATTTATTAATTCTAGACTTTGGGTTGTTGTCATATCAATATAATATTAATTAGAAAATATTATATCAATATATTTTAAGTAAATGTTAATTTTTTCAACTCTTCAATTCTTTTTTGTAGGTGCTCTAATGTGCTATGTGGTAGATTTGGGCGGTGTAGTTCCATTGTTAATCTGTCTAATTCATTTTGATAATTTGCTCTGGCGTGTCCTTCTTGAATGTGTTTTCTAAATGCTACTGATGCTTCCTGTGAGTCTCTTAACTTCATTTGTTCGTGTAGATGTTTTAGATATTCATTATCTTTTACATCAAATGGACTATATTTAATTTGTGAGGATTGTAAAAATATCTTACCTTTATTTTTCTTCGCATTCTTCTTGTGATGACGATACATTTATATATTTATCATAGATTTTAATTTTAATCGTAAAGCACGCTCCCACTTTCGCGTAATTCCAGAACAGACTCCGAAATCATATGCACAAATAATTCTCGCACATCTTCATCAGTTGTCAGTGCTCTGTTAGACCCTTTCAGTTTGAATACTAACAGACCACCCATTTTAGTATTCTGTCCAGTAAAATTAGTGTCTGCCATTTTCTCAAATGAAATCCCAATAACGAACTTGTCTTCTCTGTAGCGTTTATACGAAATGCTAAAGGCGTCTTGGTCAGGGTTCAAATAGTGTAATGTTCGTCTTAAATAATATGCAGTTTCTGCCATTGATTGACATTCAAACTCTGGATATTTCTTGTTGTTGATTTGTAATTGCCACGTTAAATTTAAATCTTTATCTTGAAAGCCTTTACCTTGGAAACGCCCACGATCAGCGCCATCTGGATCAGGACCATCAAAAATACGAGAATTAATCATAGGATTGTAAAAGTAATTCCATCGCTTGTAAATATAATTATCATGTCTGTAATAGTTGGCATTATCAGCATCTACACCTGCTCTTGGCGCACGATACAATGTAATGAAGCAACCATTTAATTTAGACGCGGATTTAACAATATTCATATTAATTTCATTTCCTGCCGCGTTGAATGATTGCGTCATAGTGTGATACATTGGGAATACTAATTTTAAACTTTGGCCCTCTAACAAATGTTTCACTATATTATTATTGACCGTGTTGTCCAATTGTATTACCTCGGCTCGTAGGATTACATTATTTAATTCCCACTGTGTTGAGGTGTCTCCAGTTGTGAAATAATAACCATTTGCATCAATATGAACATTGTCATCGGTTTTAGCAAATGGTGTAATGACTGGTATATGTTCATCTGATACAATTGTAAATTCCAGTTCAAGCGGAGCATATCGTAAAGGTAAATAATAATTGCTTTCTAACAGTCCGCATACTGGTTTATGTCCTAATCTCATATAACCATTAGCGCCGGGAATTCCTGCTACTGAATGGCGAGTATATCGTGCTGTTAAATCTCCCCAGTTGTTATGGTCTCGTGTAGTTGGAAATGTTGTTGCCACAGGGTCGGCAGTACCGGGATCAGTTCTTTTATTGACATCTAACATTTCTGCCAGTCCAGTAGCATAAGTATGTCGCCAGTCATCATCCCAACGAGGATTAGCGCTACTTTCTAAATCGTCCATATCTCTAGCATCTTGACTTTTAAAAGAATTATACAATTCACAGTGCCTATTGTATTCAATAATATCCTGAACCTGTTGTCCGCCTACTGTGCATCTATAACGACTGAAGAAGGATGATAAATTACCTAACGGTCGTAAAAAATGACTTCGTGTTCCGTCAGTGTTTTGAAGATTTGCAAATAAACGAATACTTGATAAATCAATATATGTGTTGTCTTCTCCTGATATATGAAATCTAATATTTTTGTTTCCTGCATTTGGATTATAAACATTACTGCCTGACGGAAAATAATTAACGTGTCTTCTGTCTGTGATGTATTGTGCTGTTTCTGGAAGTCCAAAATTTAACGAGTTAATCATTGTAGTTTCACTTTCTGCAATTATATTATCCATTACTTATATATGATAAACTTAGATTTTATTTTTTTATTTTTATATTTTTCTTATGTGGAAGCATTGTAGTAGAATTGTTTGAAGTTGTATTTTTTATAGTATTTATTAGATAATTATTTTTTGTATCAACTATATCTTTTAAAGTATCATAATCTAAAATTTTATATTGTTTATCGTATTTTGTAGGTTCTTTTGTCAGTTTCTTCTCTAATGGAATTTTGTTTTGCTTGTCTTTATTTCTAAACATTATTATTAATATTATTGAGATAATGTTAGTTCAGTTATACGCTTTATACAATCTTCTAATTCGTCTCTATACTTATACAAATAACTTAAATCATCTTCATCTAATGGAATTTTCTTTTCTTCTTGTTCTTTTAAAAAGTCGGTATAATCAATTCTACTATAATCTGTATAATGTATCTTGTTATTTTCTGGATGTAATTTTAAATAATCATTTTCATAATTAATAATTTCACTATACGTGCCTATTATAAGTCCTTCAATATTACCTTTTCTGTAGTATAAATGATTTAAATCATTGCTTTCGTGCTCTTCTTTATCCTTATTCAATACTTCTTTGCCACAATTACATTCATATTTACTATTTGATATGTTGTATTCTTTCTTTTTCTCTCGCTCTATCATTTTCTTATAAGCATATTCAATATCGTTGTCCCATTTCTCAGCATCAATACTCATATATAAGTTATATATATATATATTTATTTATTGTTCTGGTGTTGAATTAGGATTAAACCCGTTTGAAACTGCCGTAGTAGGATTAATTTCAGTCATACCTTGTCCTGTCCAATTATTGAAACTGTGTTTATCTAATAAATTATTGCTTTCTATTTCTCCAGTTATTGCCGCGTCATCGAACATTGCTATAGGATCTCCACGATTTCTAAATCGTAAGTGTCGCGGGTTTTTCTGTTGATTAATTCCTGATACAAAAGGTGATGAATAAACAGTAGTAGCATATTTGTTCCCGTGTCTGTTGTTGATTTCTTGAACAACGGATGAACCGAGGGAATGGCCGACCAGTCTATCAACATCTGGATTTTTCCTTAATTCTTCCATTGCGTCTTTATACCTTTCGCTTAATTGAACATTATGAGTAGGAATAAAAAACAGATCTGCGATTACATCATTGACTTTGTGATTTAGTCCCGTTTTAGCACCAGTGCCACCAATATATAAAGTGTTGCCTATTCTGGTTATTCCATTTATATTTGAATACGCAGCGTCTAAACCTTTAACATCATCAATTTTATTTTTATTTTGAACATTAATTTCTTCAGCATAGCGTGTTTTATGTTTCATTATTTGCTTATCAAAATGTTTATTGAAACCTCCTACTTTGTCTTCCAATTTCTTTTTATGGTTAAAAAATACATCTTCTATTAAATCCTTACCTGCCGTATATGCCTTATCACTTGCTACACCTGCCATCATTTGTGTAGGCGTCCTGCCTTCTATAGCACCTAATAATAATTGTCGTCCAATCATATATTAATAATATATATTTTATTAAAATATCTATTAATAATAATAATTACAAAGTAATTATCAATAATAATTATATTATAATTTCTATTGTATATTATATTTATGAGTGATAGATTAACATATAAAAAAATCTATGTTGATAGTGCTTACAGATTATCAGAAAGCAATTCTACCAGCGACTTTATTATAGAACTTGACCAAAACTTTGAAATTCCGCCAAGAACAAAAATGTTCGTGACGGAGTGTTCATTCAGCACTCCGTTTTATACGACAGAGAAAGGTTTTTATGAAAGATTCTATATTATGTTGTATAATAGTTCCAATGTATTATTGAGAAGCACTGCCGTTGATGTATCCGGTGAAATTTATTATGCTAATCAATTATCATACAAAATACAAACGGAATTAAACACGGCATTTAATGATATTGTACCTGACTTATTCTTAACAGTATATGGACAAAGCGAACGCAAAATGGAACTTAAATTAAATGACCCTCTAAATTACAAAATCAAAATACCTACAGATGAAGAATTAGAAACTTATGTAAATGGCGAATGGAACAGAGGACAGTTTGAATATGACAACTTGAGACCAAAAGCTATCAATTATTTATTAAGTAATTATATTGCCTATGAACCTGCGTCATCTTGGTTAAGTGGATACTTTAATTTAGTTCCTTTTCAGAATATATACATAAATTGTCCTCAATTAAGCGATTATAAATATTCAGCACCTAATAATTTCAGCAGTTCAGTAATTAAAAAAGTTCAAATCAATCAACAACTTGGCGGAGTTATAACAGATTTTACAGCGCCCATATATGCAGATTTTATTGATGTAGGCGGTAAAAATATTAAGAGACTACACTTTAGAATAACAACTTCAAGAAACGAATTAATTGATTTTCACGGCGTACCCATTTCTTTTAGCATTCTCTTTCAATTAGATAATTGAATAAACAACCTAATTATTAATATGAATATTAAATTATTAATATTAATATTTCTCAATTTGTCCATATAGACAAAATATATAAAAAATATAGACAAATATGTCAGAATATAACATATTATATATGTCAGAAGTCGAACCTGGAATTACTAATACAATTGAAGCAGACGCACCAGTAAATGAATTACCACCAATTGAAGAAGAAGAAGCACCAAAGGCAGAACCAATAACAGAACCAACACAAGAAATAAAACCTGTAGAACCTCTTATAAACAACTCAAAAACTCAAGCACGCAATGAAAAGAAAATAACCTGTCCAAAATGTGCCAAAACGTTAACATTAAAATCATATAGATACAGTCACGAACGCAATTGCCAAGGACCATTAGAAACTAAACCTATAAAACCTAAACCAAAAGCAGTTCCAATAGCAAAACCTCAAAGGATAGATCATGAAGTAGCGTACAACGAAGAAAATCAACAACCACAACCGCAACAAAATAATATAATAGCGAACACACCACCCCCAAGAAGAACGCAACCGCAACCGCCTCCAAACCCGCTACAAAATATAGCGCAACATTACCAATTATTGCAAAATGAATATTTAAGACAGAAGCAAGAAAAATATAATGCATTAAATAAGAATATATTTGGTTCAAGAGGAAAGAAAAGATAAAATATAATTATTATATAACCTACTATATAATAATTATGTTTTCAACATTATCACTGGACGGCTCAAACAGGATTGTAGCAAGTGAATTAGTATTAATAAATTCAACAGAACCATCAACATTAAGCAGTGTTTATGCTACAAAACAAGAATTAGCAGACACAGCAGGATCATTAGGTGGAGGTTATACAATTGAAGAAGTTGATGTTCTTATTTTAGCACAGAAAAATAAGATAGATGCCAATATTTTAGATATTACTGAATTAAACGCAACATCAACAACTATGTTTAATGAACAAGTAAATCAAAACGCAACAATTACAAGCAACTTTAATAATATAACAGCACACGGATTAACCATAACTTCAATACTACCGACTATATCAGCAAATACAATTAAACTTGATTCTAATTTTAATAACATTAGTTCAAATACACATTTAATCAGTAATTTAAATGCTACAATAACATCGCATATATCATTAATTGACACAAATATTAATAACATAACAGGACACGGAAACACAATAACAACGATTTTAACAGATATAGCAAATTTACAAGCAGGAGCGGGTGCTTCTTGGACTACAACTGAAAAAACAACTATTCAAGCGGATGTATCAACATTATACATAAATGATACTAATTTATTCAATACAAATACCGCATACAGTAATACATTTGCCTCAATCATATCAGACAACACGACACAAGATTTATTAATAACTCAAAATTCAAATACAATAAATAGTTTATTGGCAACTGATTTACAAAAGTTAGATAAAACAATCACAACTGCCCAAACAATGAACTCGCCATTAATTATTAGTTTAACAGATAACACTAATCCAATTTTTAGAATTCAAGATGCTGTAAGTAACCAAAGACTCGAGTTCAAACGAGGATGTCAGTTAGACTCTTATCAAGGTTTAACAGGTGCCACGCCTTATAGATTATGGTTAGGATGGAACACTGGCGATGTCATTATTGGAAGACCTAATAATGCTTCAAGAATTACGATTAACGGTAATGTTCATACTTCATACAATTTTGCTCAAGCACATGGAACATCATATTTTGAAGGTGCTGTATATATGAAAGGAAATTTATTTACAAATAATGATTTTTCAACAGATATTAAAACTAAAATTGATAATTTAGACAATGCATTAACTCCATATTTAGAAACACACACACCCGCGGCAACAGAAGGTTTTTATATTCATCATCCTAATTTTGTTGCTTGTAGTATTGGCGATATTACAAATTCTTCTAACCAATATTTTATGTGCGACGGTGCTGTATCTAAAACCATTTTCAATAAACCAGTTGATGTATTAGGTGATGTATATACAAATGGCGATTTAACAATGGTTTCTGGTAAGAAAGTTGAAGTCAATCAGGTTCAATCTGTATCAGGAAATACTTTATTATTACAAAATTCACCGAGTGGCAATGTTCAATTTGGCAACACATCAAAACTAATAATTGATAATGCTGAAATGTATGTCGATACAAATGATTTAATAATCAGGAATAGCAACACGTCAAACTCTATTAATTTGGTTGTTGGATTATCTTCAACATATGCTGATAATAAAATTATTTTGAATAGTGGAAGCAATAGCGAATTACGAGGCGACTGGACTATTGACGGTGATATGACTTTTGGAATTGCTCATAAAATCAATTTGAGACATTTGAATAGTGATGCCGTATTAAGACTGGAAGCATCAACAACTATTGATAGTTATATCGATGGCACTAAATATTTACAATTGGATGATACTCAATTTTCATCATATAACGGATTTAATTTAAGTAGTGATAAGAGACTGAAAGATAATATAGAAGATGTAGACGATGATACTATAAATATGGTAAAAAACATTAAGATTAAAACATTTGTTAAAAATCAAAAAACTAAAAAAACTGAATTAGGATGGATTGCTCAAGATGTTCAACAATACACAAATCCTAAATATAATATTGTAAATGATACAGGAGAATACTTAACAATGTGTTATGACAGAATGGCCTGTATTAGTTGGGATGCTTTATCAAAACTAATCCATCGCGTAGAATATTTGGAGAACGAAGTCTTTAAAAAGAAAAGTAAAAATAAAAATATTTAGTTTAAAAATCTTGTAAAATGTATTTAAAGAAATATATAATATAATATAATATATAATATAATGAGTATTAAACCTGAAGATATGACACTGGAACAAATAAGGGAACAACTGGCACTATATAACAGATTATATTATCAAAGAAGGAGACACGAAAAGGACTTTATGGACACCAAAAGGGCAAGTGCTATAAGATTTCACAGAAGAAAGAAATTAGACAAGATGGCAGAAAATGGAGAAATTAATTTAAAAGATATTGATTATGAAAATAAACCAGAAGATTTACAGAATACAAAACCCAGAAAATATAAGGCACAAACATATAAAATTATAACAGTTGAATAAATAATATTTATTAAAATTTAAATATTTTAAATAATATTTATTAAAATTTAAATATTTTAATAAATATTATTTAAAAATATATAGAAATTTTACTATAAAAATATTTCTTGTAAAAAAGTATTTAAAGAAATATTATGTATTATAATTATATGGTGAAAATGTTCAGTGAGATTGAGCAGGAGGAAATCATTAGTGAATTCTTAAATAAAATCAACATGAATGACACTATAAGAATGATAAATAAAAAAATTGGAATGTGTAAAGAATGTAAATTTAATTATAATAATATTCAATTATATAAAACTAAATTATCAGAAAATATTATTAAACACATATGCAAATATAATTATAAAGAATGTTATAAATGCAAAAGATTAAAACAGTTGAACATTTGTAAATATTGACACTTGTAATAAGTCAAAAGAATTCATCAAACTAACTGAAATAATTGAAAATGAAAAGGAAGAAGACACAACTGTTACAACAAACAACATCAAAGATTATTATTTTACAAAATTATATAAATTTCCGACATTCGAATTTATCAAATCCAATTTATTAAAGGATGTTAAAGGAAGGCACAACTACACAAGGGACATACACGACAGAATAAAGGACTGTTATGAATTATACTACAAAGGAAATATTAAAACTGTAAGTGCTGGAGTAGATTTAGGCGATACACCAATTTATGAAACAGTTGAAATAAAATACATAGAAACATATAAAAATCGTCTAGTAAATGATTTTTTTGATGAGTATAAGAATGATGATGACATACCAAAAGACCAGAAGAATAGACGGGATTGTTTTAGATATATTGAAAATAATATTTCGAACACGTTAAACATATTCAAGATAATATTATCACATATTTTCAATAAGCTGGATAATGCACTTTCTAATATCCTTTTTAATGATGTAGGACAAAATATTTATAAGCACTATACAAAAGAAATAGAAATAAGCGAGAGAATACAAAATATGATATTTAGTTCATACCCAAGTATCAAAGATATCAAACCGCAGACTAATAGGAGTAACCAAAAACAACAACAGTACGAAGCATATTTAAATAGTGCTGAAGATTTTGAATAAAATGTTAAAAAAATATCACCTTTATTAATATGGCAAATATTAATAAAAATGATATAATTAGTAAAATCTATTATGATAAATCAGGATACGGAAGTATCGCAACAACCTATAAGGATGCTAAACAAAAGGAACAAAGCATAACCTTAAATGATGTTAAAGAATGGTTTCAAAAGAACATAGAACAGAAGAAGCAATTAAGAGGCAACAATTCATTTATTTCTCCACATCCATACTTTGAATTTCAATTAGATCTATTTTTTATTAATGACATACCCAATCAAAAATTTAAAGTGGGGATGGTTTTAAATGATATATTTACCAGATATTCTACAGTAATACCTATTAAATCAAAACAACCGCCTGACATATTAGCGGGAGTAATGGAAGGAATGCAGAAAATGAAAGGCAAACCAGAAATTATTTATAGCGACGAGGAAGGCAGTTTATATAATAAAACAGTTGAAGATTACTTCAAAGAAGAAGGAATAGAATTATACCGCACAAGAGGACATCCTAATTTTGCAGAGCGTTTTATACGCACCTACAAAGATATGTTATATAAAAGGGTTGAAAAAGATGAAAAAGAAGGAAAGGAAAATATACAATGGATAGATTATAATTTTGAAATATTACTAACTTATAATAATAAAATGGAACATTCAAGCATAGGAATGACACCAGCGGAAGCATTGAAGGAGAAAAACAATTATAAAGTAAAAATGAAAATGGCAACCGAAGCAACTAGAACCCGTAAATATCCTGAAATTAACATTTCTAATAAAGTTAAAATATTCAAAAAGAAAGGAATTACAGATAAAGAGAGGGTGTCAAATTGGAGCAGTCAAATATATGAAGTAGAAAGAATAGAAACTAAATTAGGGCAAACTTATTTTTATGTAAAAGGACATACTCGCCCTTATCTTCGCTTTGAGTTATTAAAAGTTTGAAATGCTGTAGAAAAGATATATAAAGATATATTACCATTATATGACATATGACTGATAGTAAATATCAAAAAGCAAAAATTTACAAAATATTGAATTCATTAGATGATGAAATCTACATAGGTTCAACCGTTGAAAAACTGACGCAGAGAATGGCAAAACATAGAAGCAAGTGCGAAACCAAGCAAAACTACAGAATTTATCAGCATATGTTGAAACACGGTAAGGACAATTTCTATATTGAATTAATTGAGCACTACCCCTGCAATAGCAAGGAGGAACTGACAGCAAGAGAAGGAGAATGGATAAGAACAATAGGAACACTAAATCAAAAAGTAGCGGGAAGAAATGCTAAAACCTGGTATCAAGATAATGTAGAAGAGCAAAAGGGCAAAATTGCAGAATACAGAGAAAACAACAGAGAAATCATAAGACAAAAAGAAAAGGAATTTAGAGACAACAATTTAGAAAGGGTAAGGGAACAAGACCGGCAAAGATATAGGGAAGACCCAGAAAAAAGGAAAGCATATGTTAAGGAATGGAAAGACAAAAACCCTGAATACAATACTGAATATAGCAAGAGGTGGAGAGAGAATAACAAGGAGAGAAAAAAAGAAATGGACAAAGCATATAGTCAAATAGAAATACTATGTGAAACCTGCCAATGTAAAGTCAAAAAGTGCAGAATGACAAAACATAATAAAACAAAGAAACACATTGAATTGATGAACCAATAAATGGATTTTATAATACCAATTATAAAATTCATTTTGAAAGTTTAAAAAATATATAGAATTTTTATTATAAAAATTTTCTTGTAAAAAAGTTATTTAAAGAAATATTTTATAATATAAATATATAGATTATATTATGAGTAAGTTTTTACAGCGTAATATAAACGAGTTAAACAAACTCAAAAGAAATTCAACACAGAGCGCAAATAATGCAACTAAAAAAAGGGTTGATGAGATTATTAAACTTTACACTGAAAGAAAGTTATCAAATGTAGCAACGGCAGAAAATTATATCAAGGGTTTAACATCTACAGACAAAAAGGTGTATGACAAAACAATTCAAAAATACAAGGATAATATCAAGAAAATCAAGGATACAAAACCATTAAATGAAAGAATGGCAGAAGCAAGAGCAAAAAACGAAGAAGAAGATGAAGCAGGGATTAAACAATATAGGAAAACAAAAGGTATAGAGTATAGGAAAACAAAAGGTAATGAGTTGAGCGCGAGATATAAAACAAAAACTTATTTTATTCAATTTATGTTGTATACAGCAAGAGAGGAAAACAAAAATACAAAGATAAAATCTAAACCTGCTTTTAAACACAGACTAATGAATTTTTACACAAAAACTTTTGATAATCTTAATGTTACAATTCAAGCACGAACAATTTCAACAGATATTATAAAAAAAAAGATATTTAAATACTTAGGCAACTCGGATATACGATATGGAAGCAATAATGATACACCAAATGACGAATTTACTGACACAATAAATCTATTAACAACAGATGAAGATTTTAATGAAATATATAGAGAAATGACAGAATTTTATAATGATATTGAATGTGTCAAAATATTATCAGTGGAAGTGATGAATAAAAACGGCGAAAAGTTTAATATATTAACCGAAAACTTAAGGGATGCTACAAACGTATCAATTTATCATAAATATATACACACACCTATTAAAATGAGCGAGGGCACTATACAAAAGGCAATCAAGAAAGGTAATTATATAGACAATGAATGTTGGATAAATTCATTAACTGATTTTTACAGTGATACGATCATGAATGAAAAAACCCGCAACAGACTAACCAGAGACAAAATTATTGAAATCATAGGTAGGGATGATTTTAAGGAGGTAGGAGCAACCATTCAAGAAATGGAAGCAGTATTCAAAAAGTTTAATATTCAAGTTAGAATTTTCAATTTTGTTAATGAAGTTATTTATAAGTATGAACCAGAAAAGAGAAACCACCATATAAAAACGTTTTACGCAATGGTGAAGAATAGCCATATTTACACATTAAACCATGATTTATGTAAGATACAACAAAAGCAATTAATAACAAAACTACCTACTATAAAGGCACACACTGATTATTATATAAATGAAAGAGAAGAACCGCCACAATACAAAATGATTAAATGTATAGATGATATACTTAAAATTAAAACTGATGATAAAACAAAGGAAATATATTTAGTGCCTGAAAATAATAATTTGGCAGAATTATTATTCCAGTTGTTGAATATTGGATATGAACCCAGAATTAAATACACAGGTATTATTGATGAAATAAGATTAAGATTGAACAAGATAACATATATCATAAAAACTCAAAATTTAATTAAATCTTCCGGTGATGGATGGATTGCAGTTAGCAATGAAACTACATACAACAATATGAACAAAGCAATGTTTAATTTCAATAAATCCTTATTCATGTCATCGCATAAATCCTTTTATAACGACATTGATATTAAAATATTAAATGAAACAAGAAGTATAGCACCTTCGGGTTTATTATCGAGTAATATTAATTTAGTTTATAAAACAGAAATAGATGTAAATAAAGCATTTACTAAAGGTTTTTTAAATATTAGGGAAATACCAGTATTTAACCAGTTTGACCATTGGAAAAAATACAACGATGAAATTAAAATAGATGAACTCCATGAATTAACTTTATATTATGTTGAAACTATAGATACAAATGTAAGACCATTAAAAACAACAATGGACAGCATTAAGGAACTAATAGAGAAAAATCAACACACCAAGCAGATGATATATTCTATTGCATATAGTAAAGGTATTGACGTTGCTACTTATATAGAATTTCGTAAAACACATGATTTAAGTTTGTTTTTAAATCCTGATGAATTAAAACAAGCAATTAGAAACATTGTAATAAGTGGTAATCACAACTTATTTTTCAACAAAAAATATAATCTAGTATATGGCAAGTTTTTGAAGGAATTCATCAATGAGAATAAGACACACAAAATCAATATTTTATATTATAAACAACCTTCATTTATTCATAAGGTTGAATATACAAATATTATTAATGAACTTTTACAAACAAATATAGATGAACATGACGAAGCATTAGATAAACTAATTAAAAAGTTAATAGCAAATGTAAATTTTGGATTATTAGAAAAAGGAGGCGCTACAGCACATCAAAGTATTTTATTTAAAAGTATTGATGAAGCAGTCCATTATCAAACAGAATACGGAGGTAAAATTAATAAGTTATCGCATATTATAAGCGAATATCCCGAAATGATAACCGAATATGACGACGAAGGAGGCGCAACTACAACATATTATGGATTTGATGAGGATGAATGGGATGTAAAGGCATCATATTATATATTGAATTTGAAGGATAAGGCAGTATTAAGAAACGGATATCGATATATTAAAGAATTACTTTTACAACATCACAATTTTAAAATGAACCAAGACTTTAAGACACTAATAACTAATAATATTAATATATATAGTGTAAAAACAGATGCTTTTGTAATTGATACATGCAATGAAGAAAAAACAAAGCAATTATTAGAATTTCATGATGATATAGGAGGTTGGAAAGTTTCAAAGCAGAGAGATGAAATTAATTTACCTACAGTAAAATTTAACGTTGTAAATAATGAATTAATAAAAATACCAGTTTATGAAAGTAAAACTATTGATATTAAAGATGAATACGACACTGATAACATTATAGAGATTGTTAAACAGAATAATCCTATTATGATCAGAGGTGAACTACCGGGCACAGGAAAATCATATATATGTCAAAAAATGGTTGATAAAAATTATAAGGTAATTTTTATTTGTCCTACTAATAAACTATTACAGGCATTTGAAGGAGAAGCAATGACGATAAATAAATTCTTTGGTATTAATTATGGAGATGCTAAATTAGAACCATTTGATTTTACAGAATTTGATGTAATAGTATTTGATGAAATCTATTTTAGTAATTTAAATATATACTGGAGAATAAAACAATTTGTAGAGCAAAATAAGCACAACAAAATTATAATAGCAACAGGAGACACCAAGCAATTAAAACCAGTGCAAGAAATAACAAATACTCAAGACTATGAATTATACACTGACAATATTATAGATAATATTTTTACACATAATATAATATTGAAAGAATGTAAGAGACTTAACACACAGGAAGATAAGGATAAACTCAAGAATATAAAATATGATATTTTTATTAATAAATTACCAATTAAAACTATTATTGAAAAATATTTTGAATACACCACAGACATAAGTAGTTCCAAAAACAACATAGCATTTTTGAATACAACTTGTAAAAATGTATCAAATGAAATTAGAAAATTAGAAAATAGAAAAGATGAATATGAAGTAGGAGAATTTTTAATTTGTAGAGAATATACTAAAACTAAAACATCAGTTTTTAATGTAAATTTCAAATATAAAATAGTTCATATTGGAAGTGATGGAATATTTACATTAAAAAATGTAAAAACCGAAATTTTACAATCCGTAGAATTGCTAAAATAAGAAGCAATTTTATATTTTCTTCTTGCTCTACATGTCATTCTACTCAAGGTAGTAGCATTGATGACACCATAACAATTTTTGATTATAATCATTTTTTGGTAATGAATTATCCAGAATGGATTTTTACAGCGGTAACACGTGCTCGTGATTTAAACAAAGTCAAATTTTATAAATATACAAAGGATGTTGATGATGTATTTAATCAAAAATGTATTATGAGTTATTTTGAAAGGAAAATTTTGAATTATAAGGAACAAGACAGGAAAGCAAAAAGAAGCATACCTAGAGAAGGTTATGTAAATACTCAATGGTTTCTAGATAATATAAATAATCAATGTAATTACTGCGGATGTGGTTTTACTATTGATATGAAAAATGGTAATATCATTACAAATCTAACAGCACAACGAAAAGATAATGAATTAACTCATACAATAGAAAATATCATCCCATTTTGTAAATTATGCAATTGTAGTTGTAAATGATGATAATTTTTAATTTAATTATGATAATATAATTATAATTTTAATTTAATTTTAATTTAAAATTAAATTTCTTGTAAAAAGTATTTAAAGAAATATTACCTATATATATTATATAGCGAGATGATGAAAACCAAAATCAATAGTTATATCAATAAAAAATGCTATGATTGTTGCCACTTCAAAAAGGAAAATATGGAATTGTATAAATTGAATTTACATAATGGAATAGTGAATAATATTATTGATTATGCATTGGACGAAGAAGATGTATGTAGAACTTGCAGAAGATGGCGACGATATCAAAATATAATAGAAAATATTTTGGAGATTAAAAAAATAGATAAAAGAAATGTTGAAGATGACATTTTAATATTTTTAACTGTGTACGGAAGACCACCTTATAGTTATGTTAGAATATTTCTAAAAATCAGTAAGAAAAAATATAAAATGATTGAAGGTATATTATGGATGTTGACCTATTATAGCAGGGAAGGTTTTGATGTAAAAGAAGACATTAAAACATATATTGAAAGTAAAAAGTTTAATGTTAAAAATACAGTGAGAGATATTAATATTATTTTAAAAATAATGCATGAAAGACATAAGTTATATATACAACTTAGTAGTCATCAATTAAATTATTATCCTGAACTTAAATTATGAAATTTTATCTACATAACCTAATTTAATTTTAAATTAAAATTCTTGTAAAAAGTATTTAAAGAAATATTTTATAATACTATTATATAGTTTGATGAGTGATACAGTCCACGATGCTAAAAATATATTGAAAAAAAGGTTTATGAGTTATAAATGCAAAGACTGTGAAATGCTAAAATTACCAATTGAACGCGGTTTTACAAATGGCGTTTGTAATAATATTTGTCAATACATTATATGCAATAATTGCAATAGAATTATAAACAAAATTGATGATATGAATAACAAAGATATTGATATTATAAATAATGAAACTCTTGATGACGATTTAGAAATATTTGTGTTTATTGTAATGAATAATTTCTTAACTATAGAAGGGTTTGATAATTTACTAACTGAGTGTGATGACGAAGGATATAATAATGATTTTAGTTTTAAGTATTATAGTATGGTAAAAAATTATATAACGTTTCTTTTAATATTAAACGTTTAAATGAAATAAAACTCACGAACTTAGATATTAACACGTGCAATTGGAATAATGGGAATGTTTAGAAAACAAATAGGAAGTAATATTTATTGAAACAACGTGTGATGAAAGTATAAAACGAATTGTGATAAAATTTATTGTAAAATAATTTATCATAATTTTTGGAATAATATTTTGAAAATTTTGTAAATTATATTTTGTAAAATTATATTATTATTATTTTAAAATTTATATTTTTTTGAAAATTTATTTTGTAAATTTTTGTAAAATTTATTTTTTAAAATTATATTATTATTATTTTAAAATTTATTTTTTAAAAATTTATTTTTTAAAATTATTTTTTTTGAAAATTTATTTTTTAAAATTATTTTTTTTTTGAAAATTTATTTTTTAAAATTTTTTGTAAAATTTATTATTTTGTAAAATTTATTTTTTAAAATTTATTATTTTGTAAAATTTATTTTTTAAAATATGGATGAACTTACTAGGAAATTACCTGCTTTAAAATGTTGATTTTTGAAAATGTGCTGTTTGAGGTGCTGTTTTAAAATGTTGCTAAAAGTGTAGGGAGGACCCTAGGTTTTTTTATAGAAAAAAGATGGGCAAGGTCTAGTCTAACTATGACGAGATCAAGGTCCTTTACTGTATTTCTTTGTTTTCCAGTTTGGGACTCATAGCAATTTGCTCTCGAGATACTGTTGCACGGCAGAGGAGCACACGGGGAAATCCTGGCAATCTTGCCTGTTAGATTGTTTTTGGGGCTGCTCTGGGCCACACTGACCCGTTGCAGAATTGGGAGTTATGTCTACCAATGGAATCGAGGGACCCCCTATGAGGGAAGTTTCCACCACGCCACAGGAGAGGTTCGCAGCCTTGAATTTGTCTATAAGTTTAAGTGGCAGCGTCAGAAAGGAATTGTATACAACTCCACGTAAAGCACCGAAAATCCGAAGGGTCCCACCCATGTTTTCTCCTGGCTCTTCCAAACATCAGCTTTCGGCTTTCATTTCTCCTTGCCAGGGCGAGATCCACCGGCCACGGCCTACTCTCGAAACCGGGAGGAGGCACCTCGAATACGCCGGGATCCGATGCTGGAGCGAGAAGGCGAAAGAGCCACCCGCTATGGCTGCGCCCTCAGCGTTTTAGCGTGGGAGGCGGGTTTGGAGTCTTAGTGTCCCAAAGTGAATCGAACTTTTGGCATAGGAAACTTGGTGGCTCCCAGCCATCCGGTTCCTTAGCTTTTTAGCTTTATCGGGTTTAGTGGTTGGGTTTCCATATTTGGCCCACGAAACGTTACACTTTTAGCAGGGGATCTGCAGCGCAGACTGGTTTCCTGTGTGGGCCCAACGGATGCACAACAAGGCTACTTTTTTTTTCTCTTTTTTTCAGGTGCTTTGGGCAAGAGAGTAATATCAACTGCTTGCGTGATGCGGTTGAAACTGTTTCGGCTTAGCTGACGTGAAGCTGGTTGGCTCTGATGCTACAGGTGTTGCACATGTTTAGTTTAGGGTTGAAGGTTGACCGAGATTATGCACATAGAGCAAGCTCACCTGGAAGCACAGCGATGCTCACCCATGATGAAGGTCCCTCTCTGAATTTTTGTTTGTGAGTCAAGGCAACAACGGCTCTTGGCCACATGCCAGTGCAAAGCCTGATTATTGAATATCGGAAAGGCGCAAAGGCTAATTTGTTTGCAGTCGTCCCAGTTGGCTTCTCATGGGGCACCCACTGAGGCGGCTCCTGGAAACTCCGTCTACTGGCTGTGGGTCAAAAATAGGGTAAACCCAAAATGAACCCTGGTAAAGGGACACATGCTCCCTAGGTAATGTTGGCCCATTGCCCCACTAGGGTTCCCACGTTTCCACCAAAAAACAGTCCCCCAGTGATTTGATTTTGATCCATTTCCCCTTCTACGGTTCCCAGCTTTCCACCAACAAAAGCTATTCACAAGTTTCCACCAACAAAGCACCTGGGCGTTTCTGGGTTGGCCCCTCTTGGGGCGCCTGCGGGTCTTTGAGACCCTCGAGGCGAGAAGCCGGCGCCCCCGCCGCCCCGAGCCATTGGCGCCATCGGCGCAGCGCCTTTGGCGCCGGCGCCCCGCGTGGGCAAAACGCTGACGCCCAGCCAGGGCCTCGGGGGGTCGTTTCACGCCTCCAGTGGTGGAATTCCGTTTTTCTCGTGTTTTTTTTTCAGGTAGCCCTTTTGTCATGTTGGATTTGCGTGGTTCCAAAAAGGTGCTCCCTTTTTTTCATGGTTTTATGGTGCGTGGTCCTCTTGTTTGTTGCCCCTCCTGGCCACTGGAACCTTACCTAGGTGCACTTTTTGAGGGGGCCGCTGTTGCCCATAATCTTCAGAAAGCCGTGGTTTGTGCTTCAACCCTGGCGCTGGGCTTAGGAGTTTCCGTTCCGCACGGACGCGGGAGGGACAAATAATCTAGGCAATTGTCCCGCCACGTGAATGAGCTGAGGCAAAATTCCGGCTGCAGGCGCGAAAATTTGACTTGCCAGAGACGCCCTGATTTGTTCAGGACTGCCACTCCTGTGTACTTCTCCCCGCAAGGCCTGTAAGAAGTAGGGGCTCCTTGTGGGAAGGGGAAAGTTGTGAGAACGTGCGCTTTTTGCATGTGTTTCTTCTAGTTGGGGATGAACGTGAGCCACGATCAGTTTTTCAGGTTGACAATTGGGGCACTCAGTCCAACACTGCCTCAGCTTACTTGTGCTTGGCAGGTGCAAAAGGCTATGGCAAGGTGGGCAAAGGTCGACCCGCCAGGGAGCTCGATCCCTTGGACGCGTTTATGGTGCCTTGGCTCGGGATGCGTGCTGCGACTGGCAAGGATGCACCATGGTACAAGGTGTCGCGTTTCAACATGTTTTGCTGATTGGTAGCCAGGCTCGTGGCCTTTTGTGCTATGGTCTTCAGCCCTTGGGTGGACATGATGGACACATGGTTACTAGAGGGTGGGGAAAGCGCAAAGATCACACAGGCACTCAAACCTTTCAATTGCCTTTTTCCCAGGTGCGGTGTGGTGATGGCGCCGATTGAAACCCAGTAGACACAGTTTTTTTGTTAGTTTTTCAGATTGAATCCAGAACAGTTCCGGGGTTCCACCCAGCTTGGGTCCCTTACATTGTATTCCAATTGCTGGGTGGTCTTTTTGCGGATCTTGTGTGCCAAGTTGTTCACCCCACGCCCGCAAGTTATTAAAGCTGTTCACCCCAAAGCTTGCCCCTAAGTTAGTGTGAGTTGTTCACCAAGCCCCCTTGTTATTGAAAGCTGTTTCACCCCAGGGCCCAGTTATTGCGTGAGTTGTTCACCCCAAGCACCAGTAGCCCTGTTGAAGCCGTGTCGTGGTTGGTTTGTGGCAGCAGTTCTTGCGGCGTCGCTAGGCCGGTATGGAGCAGCACGGCGAGGCCTTTGCCACCGGCGAGGTGGCGGTGCCAGAGCGGAAGCCACCCGAGCCACCGCGCAGGCGGCGGGTTTGTTTTTGTCTTGGGGAGCGGAGGCAAATTTTGAGCCGAAGGCGTTGGCCTTGACTCGGACCGCCTCCTCGGAAATTACCGGTTTTGCCTAAGGTGTGCGGCTCCTGAGGAAAGTACGTCATGCCGAAGGGTTGCGAAATATGGGCTCGAATTAACCAAAGATGTGTTGGATTTAAGAGCTGAAGTAGGGCTGGCATCTTGCATTGTTGCATGGTTCTCTTTGTGAGCTGTTGCAATTTACGGGGTTGGTTGGCTATTCGGGCCAAGATGGCGAAAGGGTGCGATGCACAGCCATGGCAGGCAATTGACATGTGTGTGGCCGCATGTTGTTATTAAGACACGTAGACTGGGTGTTGTTGTTCAATCAATGAAGAGCACAGAGCTGTAAGCGTTTTAGGCAAGCAGTAGGCCAGTAGGCAGTTGAAGGCCTCACCTGCTTTGTCAGGCATGAGCCAGTGCGTGCTCCAGCTGCCGCAGTTGCTCCAGCTCGGCCAGAGCCGCAATATGTGGCCATTGCGCCACCTGGCTACGGGAGACCAACTGCGGGAGGCGACGGATACAAAGCAAACGACGCCTATCGAGATCACGCCTCCCTCCGCGATCCTGCCTATCCTTCCCGCCAGGACACTGGCTATCGGGATGCTTATGGGGCTGGTGCCTACAAGGCTGATCCTGGTTACAGAGCCGATCCTGGTTACAGAGCCGATTCTGGCTACAAAGCCGATCGGGCCGAGCCTAGCTACCGCGCTGATCCTGGCTACAGGTCGGGCAGCAAGACTGATCCTGGCCATAGGCCCGATCCCGGCTACACTGCCTACAAGCCTGATCCTGGCTATAGAGCCGATCCTGGCTACAGGGCTGATCCAGGCTACGGAGCTGATCCAGGCTATAGGACCGATCCTGGCTACAAGCCTGATCCCGTCTACAGAGCCGATCCTGGCAGAGCTGAGCCTAGCTATGGAGCTGGCTACGGGGCTGGCGCTGGCTACGGAGCCGTCTCTTACGCGTCTGACTCTGGCTATGGGGCCAACTCTTACCAAGCTGGCTCTGGCTATGGCCACAGCTCTGACCCCTACCAAAGTGTCCCACCTGCAGGTCCCTCTTGTGGAGGAGCTTATGATGCGAGGACCACGGGTGGCAGAAGTGCCTACTCTGGGCTTGTCAATCCGGAAGACCTGTAAAATGTGGGCGAGGGATGCGCTGCATGCAATGGAGCGTCTTTGTCACCTGAAGCTAGCGCATGCGCTATTTTGGTGTGTGCGTGTGTGTGCAAGTGACTGTGAGCCTTGCTTGAGTGTAATCAGAACAGGCATGGAAATGCTTTATGGCCGCATTTTCACAAGGTCCTTGGCTCATGAGATCAGAGGGAGTTGGCACATGTTTGAGCTCAGGGAGCATTGAGCACTGGCTGAATCCGCTGCCCAGGCGAATCGTAGGACTTGGTTCCCCTCTCGCTGGTTTTCAGAACGGTCCCTTTGCTCATAGATCAGCTGTAACTGTGCAGAGGCCCAAATTGATGGCTCGACCTCACAGATGACCTCAGCGACCGGGCTTGATCACAGAAGTGGAAGTAATGCCTATCAAACATAAACAATAACACCATGCACTGACGAGTGTAGAACGCTGCTTTGAGGATAGACCTGATTGATAAATCGCGGGGACCGGAAACAAACGCCCTCTAGGGGTGTAATTCGGTGTGATGGCACCACATTCTACATGCTCGAATTCAACAACTGGCACTTACTGGCATGGCCTTCACCTTTTGGTAAGGAAAGGCATGCCTTTTCCTACTCTTTGTGCAGCAGAGTGGCAGCCACAGTATGGGTATGGGTCAAAATTAAACCATCAGGGGACCGCAGGTTTCAGTCGTTGGTTCCAATTTACCAGGATTCCATTTTGGCTACCCATTTTGGACCCACAGCCATATAGTGACTAGTGCAGATCGCTCGCCTTTGCGCGGCCGGCCCGCGTAAAAACATCTTCAGCACCGATGGCCCATGGCTGCGCGAAGCTACTTCGTGACCGTCTCCCCGGCCACAGCCGTGGAGTGCGTGCTGGGGCCTGTTGCCCTGACGCGGCCAGATGTGGAGGAGTGAAGCTACTTGGATGGTCTCAGACTTAGCCAGGTGTTCCTAACACAGGTCGAGTGGGAGTACCATTTGGCTAACCCCTGCAGACCATCTCAGTGCCGTAGTTGGCGCCGCAAATGTCGCGGTGTGCTTTGCGATGGACAGAGTGGCGTTGCTTGACATGCATTTGCGGAGAGCTCAGTAAAGAAACTACAGGAGGGCCTTGGGTTTGAGTGAATCGCGACGTGCAAGTGGGAAACAACCCATTTGTTGGGAATTGCACGGTGCCTTTGATTTCAAGCCGTTTCTAGCCAAAGGCTTCGGTAAAACCAGCCTATACTTTAAATTTGGATATTTTTTGATGGGAGCCTCTGTGAGTTGGCTGATCCAAACGGCTATAGCAGCTGATCACTTGGCCTGTGGTTTTTCTCAATTATACACACCGAAAATCTCCCCCCATTCTTGTACGAACCATATCTTCCGTCCCTGTCTAGTCTACTCTTTGGCTTGGCCCAGGCCTTGACCTAGCCTGTTGCAGTTCTTTTGTCCCTGCAGCCAAAAGGTGATTTTTCATGCATCGCCTTCTAGATGACGTAGATGACCAACCCCCCCCCCCCCACCCCCCCCACTGCCCCACCGCAGCCAGCTTTTCAGTGGCACCCGGCCTTCAGGAGCTGGCAGTGATACGAGGAACGCTTCTTAGCCGACCAAACAACCACTACTGACTGGTGGCGATGTCCATTTCGCAAACCACGAAATGAACACATGGTTGGATATCCAAATTTAAAGCGTTGGCTGGTATTTACTTTGGGGAATTGATTCATTTCGTGGGGTTTCTTTGGTGGGAGTTCGTCCATCCACATGTCTAGAGGAAACTCCTTTTGGGGGACCCCCTCTTTTTGAGCTCCATGTCAATTTGCGGGGGGGGGGGGAGGCCTTCAGAAAACAAGCATTGACTCCCTAAGGGAAACCCAAAAAGAGGATGTTAAACAGTATTGGTGTAAACGCGTCTAAACAATTGGCAAATCTCTGCCAGCTCTTGGTGAATGTTTTTTTCTTTCGAATAGTGTTTCACCTGTGACTGGGGTCTTTCAAAAGGCGGGTTCATGTGAAAAGGATAGCTTTCTATTTGCAGGGGTGGGACCCCCCGAAAAAGACAGATGGTGTTCGGCTTTCCTGCGAAGCTTTCCCAAAGAGGATCTTTCGGTTTAAGTAGCTGGTCTACATATGGGCAAAAAAGCAAAAGAGTGGCATCTACCTCACCCCTGTATAAAACGGGGAACAGGGATAGGTTTCGGGCTCCACAAAGAGAAGCCTTCCCACACAAAATCAGGCATGCATGGAAGCAGGTCGTGGGAGTTGTTTGTTGTTCAAGGGGTCCTCCATTTCCATTGCGCAGATGAGTGTAGAAACGGCAAACCACACCACTCTCCTTTGCACGTCATCTGTGTTATTCGACTCATGACAAACTTTGGCATTTATCGTACGAAACAGCCCTCCCGCCGTCCATCAGCAGACTCTGGATTTTCCGGTGCTGTTGTCTAGAACTCTTCTGAAACTTCCATTTGACATTGCGACCCTCTCATTCGAACTTTTGGCCTTTTTGCAAAAGGGCACCTTGTCGGCGTTTTTGTTTTGCCTTTTGGTGTTTTTGTCACTTGTCGGCGTTTCTGATGTAGCGCACGCACTTCCTTCCCCGAAAGAGTGATGGGACATCGGCGGGAAATCGGCGGATTTCGGCGGTCATTAATTGTGTTGTGCGGCGTTGTTTCTTGTTGTCGTAAACCCCCCCCCCCAAAAAAAAAAAAAAACACAGCGTTCACTGTATATTGATGTGCGATTTCGGCAAAGATTTCCGCCACCCAGCATTTCGACAAAAACATAATTCCAAAATGAAGATCTAGGTTTGCAGAGGAATCTTCGCTTGGAGGACGGTCCGTGTTACTTTGGAGTGTGCAGTCCAGACCAAGGACTCTTGACGTTTTCCGCTGGGACCAGCGGCTCGTCAAGGTGTGTGGGGGACCCATCAACGAGAATGCAGCTGGGCAAGAATGTGGTTTCTGGGCGGATGTGAGTGCCGGCGGAAAGGAGAAGCCCTGAAACCAAATGTGGCTCTGTTTTTTTCTCTTCTTTTTGTAATATGGCTGATGCCCTGTCCGAAAGAGAAGTCAATTGGCACTCACTCGTTGTGGCTTCCGTGCTGCGGCCCCAGGTGTGCTGTATGCTGGCAGCTCCGTCTGAGACTGGCCGCCATTTGCTGGTTCTCATTACCGCTGCCTGGCGAGCATGGAATGGATGCAATGTGCACTTGGGGTATTTCGAGTATGGTAGAGGCCTAGATCCCGCACAGGTCAGCCAAGCTCCAGTCAAACGACTTGTTTTTTGTGAGCACCGGCATTATGTCAGCGGCGCTTGCGCCTTTGACTGCAGGTTTCATTGCAGATTCTGATTGTCAGCCTGGACCTCAGTGCTCAGCTGCCGAGTTGGAATTTGAGGGCCCAGCTAAGCCCAGCTCGCAAGGATGCGACGATGCCAAGTCGATGCAACTGCCGCTTGGCCTGCTATGACCCCAAGACCCGGACCTCCAGTGCTGCCAGGTGTTCTTGTTTTTGCAGGGGGCATTCTGTTTTTGACTATCAAACACGAGTTGCCTTTTTCTCCGATGGGAGGTCTTGGAAAATTCAGCTGTCGCGGATTCGTAGGCCATGCAGCACCAAGTGGTTTGACTTGACTGTGGCTTCTTTGTGCAACCTTGAAACCGGGCACCGCAATCAAAAGCACTGGCATTCCTAAAAGGACTGGCACCCCCAAATGGCCAAATGGGCGCTCAGGGCATGTCACCCATGGACGCACCGGACTCACTCGGAAGGCTGGGCACCGCAGACCTGGGCAACGTTGTCCTGGGAACCACTGCCCGGCCAGCCGCGTGCTGCGTGGGGCTGTACGGCCCATCCGGCCCGTCCGGGGCGAGCAAGTCCGCCCGTGTGGCGGCAGCCCGGCGACGGGTTTGTTTGTTTTGCTTTTGTGCAGAGAGCCACGTCTCAACTAGCCACCGGCAGCCTTTCGAGCTTGGGGAACACTCAGCACAAGGCAGTGGAAGCTGACCCGCGATTGCCAGGGTGTGGGAAGGAAGCCAGTGAGTGGTAGCTTCAACACGCATGTGTACATATCTACATATATAGATACATATATGTATGTACATATTATATACACACGTGATTATTATTGCATTATTTGTAGTTGGAACCCTCTGCATGATTAATTTTCTCAGGGCCGAACAGGCTCAAAACCAGGGCAGGCTCGGCGCCCTTTTGGCGCTGTTTCGGAGAACTGGCCCCTTCAAGTGTGGTGAGTGTCGATCAGCTAGCATTAACCAACTTTACCATGCTAGCTGATTGTTGGCTCCTATAGGTAGAATGACTCCTTATCCCTATACATACATATATATATATATATATATACCCAGAGGGTCCATTGGAAGTTGCTACCCTTTTGAGGCCTTTGCATTTTTTTGGCGGGGGGGGGGGTTGGGGGGGGGGGGTAAAAGTTACTCCCTGGCTCTTTGTGTGTTAAAAACGGTGTAAGGCGTGCGGTTCCCCCTTGGCATTGGGGGGAACCGAGGTGTATCTCTACAGCGGCATCGTGGCAGTGGCGGACCTTGCAGGCCTCGAGGCTCGGTTCGCCCAGTTCGGCGTGGTGGACTTGCCGCTCGCCCGAAGCTTCTTGCGGACAACAGGCAGGGAAGGAGAAACGGAATGCAGCCAGGCTGGGGTTTTTCAAGGAAGCCGCCAGTTGGATGGTTTTTCTTTCTCATTCCCTGCCGAGTTCGCACCAGCAAGTATTTTTCTTGGCGATCTTGGCAAGGTCCACCACCTGAGAAACTGGCTCAAACCCCCGGGTAGGGGAAGCCCCTGATCGTCCAATTTCACGCTTGGAATCATGTCCAGGCCGTTTTGAGTCACAATCAAACCCAGGGATGAATGCTAAGAAACAGTTTCCTGACCAGAAATGGGTGCCCTTCGCCGGCCGATTGAATTCTTTGAATGGTTCTGGGTGGACTATTTTAATACCGGGTTTTGATTATGAATCACTCGAGTTCTAGTAAAGCCCACTGAAACCTTTACCAACATGGTAGAAACTTCAATGGGATTTCAGCTGACATCGTGCTTGTTCTTTACGGTGAGGCTTTTGACAGACCTCACGTTTTTGTTTGACCTTTCCTGTTGAGTGGCGGGGGTCCCTCAATTCCCCATCTATCAGCCCCCCCCGTTGAAGTATGCTCGGGGTGTAGAGGCTGAGGCGAAGTGATGTAACCAGGAATCAGCAAGCATATCGGATAGGGCTAAGGATGCCAAGCTTTCCGACTCACTGCCTCATGTTCAGCAAGTAAAGTACAACCTGAGGCATTTCGCGACGGCCAAAAGGGCTTTGGCTTGTCTCCCGACATTCCCTTCAGCTTTTGTGTAGCCTGGAGAGGGCAGGCCGGCCTCAGAGCCCAGGAAGAGTGTGGGGAAGATGTCCTTCGTGAACGTGGGCGAGGAGGTGATTTGCCTGGACTTGGTTTGCGAGGTGGGCATGTCGGACAGGGTCGACTGCCTCGTCTCCCAAACGCGCAATTGGCCAAACGTATGAGTGCTCGTACGACTCATTTTTACAACTTTGGGCCATGTGAGTCCGGTGTTCCTTCCCTGCTTCAATAAGAGTTACGGTGCTGGCCTTGGGAGCAGCCTTTGCCCACCATTGTTAAAACGGAAGTCGGCGGTTTCTTGTCGCTGTCCGCTGTTGGTTTGGTTGTTTTTCATTGTTGTGCTGGGCAGCGGTTCCCAGGTCAACATACCTTGAACTATGCAAAAGCTACTCATTTTGCACCTGGGAAAGTTAGAGTTTTGCCTTTGTGCTGCCACCTTTGAGCCACACGCTGATTCCAGAATGAACAACGCTGGAGCGGACCCGTGCACTACAACCTCCCCACGCGCACTCACTTGTCCCAGTTGGTAGTGAAATGGTGGCTGCGCGCAACCCATCTGCTATGTAGGTAGATAGGGTGTAGGTAGGGAGGCAGGTAGGCAGGTGGGTTGGTGGGTTGGTGGGTTGGTGGGTTGGTGGGTTGGTGGGTGGGTGGGTGTGTCTGCGTGTGTGCGCACTTCGCGAGTGTTTATCTGGCACTAGTGCAATGGGACCAGACTCTGCTCTCGAGCTTTGGATGGCGCTTTGACTATCTTGTCACGTCTTCAGAGACGTTTATTTGGCGCCGTGCTTTGGTGAGCGGGCAAGAAGTGAGTAATGGAGCAAACATTGAATGAGTGACGTTGCCTGAGTACGTTGCTTGCATGGCTTGTGTTGGAGTCTCCTCCGAAAATTAACATCATGACAGTTTTTGGGGCAATCTGACCATATATGAAACAGAGCATGTGTTGTTTGTGTTCTTTGTACCCCGGAGTCGGGGCAAGTCTTGGGCGTGGTCAGTGCAGGCCGAGGACATTGGGGACGCAACTCTGGTGGCCTTGCATGGACGTGAGGAAGACGGCGAGGAGCAAATAGAAAGTTCACCATTTCCCCTCCCCCTCCCGTTTCCACCCTCCAAATCCCTTTGGTTTGGTCTCTTGCCAACATGGTCAACCGCACGTGTCCTACCTATGAGCACTTAGTCAACTATGCATGTCTTCCAAGCGATTATCGGCGACTCGGGTTGCAGGAGGGGCAAAGATTCCTTTGCGTCCACTCGCTGGATCTGCGGAAACGGCCGGGGAGCTTACGGAAGAGGATCTAGGTTCCAGCTGATTTTGTTGAGCCACTGTGCCTCAAGCACCCACCAGGTTCATTTGCGCAGGACGCAACGGGAAATGGGCTCTGGCATGCCCGAAGCAATCAATACATGTTTTACGTACTTGCCCGGTTGGTGTTCCCCCTTCTTTAAAGTTACTAGGCTCTCCCGGTTTCCTTTGCCCAGGGCTGTCACAGACCTACAAGTGGCTGGGGGGTACCTGAGAGTTTCCTTGAGCCAACCTCAAGCCAAGCCCAAGGTGATGCGGTACCACGCCTGTCTCAGCACGAGTTGCCTGTTTCAGACCACCCTGCCCTATCCCATCGCAAGCTCCGTGAGAACGCAGGGTCACGTCCCGCTGAAAGGGATAGGGGGATAGGGATCGGAGCTGAGCAGCTGAGCGCAAAGTGGGGCGGAGGTTCCTCAAAAAGCACCCCAAAAAGGAGCTCGATTCAAGAAGGTTTGTTGAGGCATGTTTTGATATGGCCCAACCAACAAACTACGTCAGACCTGGTTTCTAAGGGGCGCTGCGCAAGCGCTGCCCGGTGCTGTGAAGGTCCCGGACAGGCAGGAAGTTGCAACAAGGGCTGCCTTTTCACCGGAATTCGGAGGGGAGACGCCTGTCGTCCTCCATTCATAGTGTCCTTTTCTGTTTTGTAGGAAAGGCGCGAAAAATGGAATTGGGGTTATGCCTCTTCCCTTCAGCCAGCGGCGGACCTTTTTCTCCGGAGAAGGCATGACATGAGTTCCTTATGCGAGTCTTGTGCAACTAGACTGGCCGCCGAATCCAAGATGGAGAAGATGGATGTTGACCGTTTATTTGTTTCAATCCTCCTGAGTCATGTATGTGAACCTTTGCCCTAAAGTGAGACTTCACTCTGCAACATAAAGAGATAGGTTTTGTCAAAGCTAACCCTGGCCAAGCCTCAGTCGAACATGCGCTGCGCTGAATCAACCACGGTTGGTAACATTCCTGGATCTTCCGCCGATCAGGCGGTACATGGAGGCCAGCTTGGTGGCAGCTGTGCCGCCAACTGCCGCCACCTGGGTGTCGCAAGGCGAGGGGGGGGGGAGCTGCGGAAAACACGGGAGCAAGGGATCACCCAGTTCAGTGGCAAAAGTGGCACCCACCGGCTTTTTGTTTGGGGGGGGGGGGCGGCTTTTTGGGGGGGGGCTCGTCTTTCACTGAGACGGGTTACCCTCAGAACTGGTTCCGTTTTTCCACCAGGGTCACCGAGCAACTCGGTCACCCTGTCGGTTCTTCGCTGACTCTTACGATGTCGAAGCTCGTGTGCATCGTTTTCCCACAGGCATAGGTCCCGTGCGGTACTTGGCTCCATGGCTATGGCAGGTTTGTTCCATGCGCAGCGGGGGCAAGTGGCTTTTAGGTGGCCCGATGGTCGATTTGCCACGGTTTGGTCCAAAGGCAATTGCGCAAACCACTCATTTGAAGCACACACTCATTGGAGAATCAGGCCAAGGCTGCAGGCTCATGAGCAGAATTTGCCGGGTCCTCAGGTTTGTTGTTTCAGCATGGGATATGCAGCGCCCTACCCCTGGCTCTGCTGACGCGAGGTGCTATCCTGGCAACTTGGAAAGGATGTGGTGCTGCAGGGCTTCCACCTGCGAAAAAATATGGCGGCCTAAAGGCGTTCGAAACAAGAGAGTTCTGCCCAGTTAAGTGAACTTCCAGCAGCCCAGTCCAGAGTCAAGAACGTTTCGACGGACTTGGGGGCAGCATTCACGAGAGCACTAAGAGGCCTGAACATCCTGGAAAGTGATAGGGAACTATCAAAAGCGATGCCGATGCCCAGACAAGGAAGACAATTTGTTCGCAGAGATTTGCCGCCCACTCACTTCACAAGTTGTACATAAGTCAGCTCGACGAGAGTGTTTGAAGCAGTGAGGTCCAGCCCTGGTCACCTATTCAGCAAGAAGCGGTTTGTTGTTTGTACTTGGGAAATGACTTACATCGGTAGAAAGATTATTCATGCCTTTTGTAAGGCGTTGAGTCCTAAATGCCATAGTTAGCCCCTCACCTATGGCTTTGGACGATATGTTCAGCGCTGCAGGCAGCGAGAAGGGGCATGCGGCATGACCTACCAATGAAAAAGACGGTCGTCGCTACTGCTTCGCCCATGGCCGTAGAATGGCGTCAGTCCGGGGAACGGTGTTCGTTTTTCAGATCATTTTTGATGGTTGCCTTACTGAAGCCTCAAGCCAAGGAGGACAAGACATGTGCCGTACGACCTCCCTCCATCTTGGCTTTGTTAAAGGCGCTAATCATATCTATAATGATTCTTGGGGCTTGCTTCGGACACAACTCCGCTTCACCACTCAAGGATTGCCAATGGTCCCTCGGTGTTTGTGTTCAAAGGTTGTGGTAGCTGGTGTGGCCGCTGAGTCGCATGCCGGCATTTGCCGCACCAGGGTCCAGCTGTGGCTTGGGCTACAGATTGTATAAGACTTAACTCACTATGTTGCTAGTGTTGTTGGGGGGTTCCTTCATTATCCCTTTTTATCGTTTTTATTCCATTAAGAATAGTTCACTTGCAGGGGGTCTAAGTTTGGTGAAGGTGGGAGGGTCCTTTGCTCGTTTCATCTCGCAAGGCCTTGGGTTCCGGCAGCGTACAGCTCTTTGACACAGAGCTCACGCTGCTGCAGTCGCTGAAGGGCGGCGGTGAGGCTCGCGAAGCCACGCTCGGGCGCGCGGACGGTGCCGCCAAGGGGGAGGGTACCCGGGAAATGGTGGAGCTTTCCAGGAATCCCGGGGCCTGTTATGCGCCTGGTTCGGCATTTCATGCGCAATTTGGCTATGGATGGGTGAGCATGTTGATTTATATGTACATATAGATACACATCTATATATATATATAGATATACATCTATACATATTAATTTACATATATATATATATAGATATATATGCATACATATATATGTATATAGTGTATCTATACGTATATAGGGGGTGTCCCCTTTCGGAGGGATCTTTCACTTGGGGGAACAGAAGCCGTCCACATGGTTGATATCCGGTGTCGACATCAAAGAAGAAATCACTTGCAGAATATGCTCCTGTATCCAAAGCAAGCAGGCCGAGTGCTACTCCGGTTAAATGTCACAAGTGTTGTGAGGGTCAGAGATTTCAGTTTGGCCACCTGTTTGGAGATTGTCTCGCTGCTCGCAGGCACCCACCCTCCTGGTCAAGGCCAACTCATCCGGAAGCCGCTGGCTGGTGGCCGGAGCATGTGGGGATATTTACTTGCCCCTCGGCTTTAAGAGTGTGTAAAGCTCTCCAGCAAATGCTTTAGATCCATCAATTCGAAATGGAAACCAAGTTTGACAAATTAGACTTTTAAATCCAAGTGGACATCATCCATCAGTTCAAGATGTAAATGTGCTCATTTGGACCCGCACATGCGTTTAGCAGAGCCTATATCGAGGGCTCCCGCTTTTTGTGGAGGCCTGTAGTCTTTTTTTTGGTCATGAGCTAGTGAGCTGCAAGCAACTCGATGAGCCGCAAGCTACAGGAAAGCTGCTGGCCGGAAAACCTCAGTGAACAAGCGGTTCGGGATCCGCACTTACTGCAGATCCCAGAGCAACTTTGAGAGGGGCCCTGCTTTTAGCCGCCAGGTCTAATCTAAAGGTGCGACCATGCCACTTGCTTTTTTTTTGTTTCCTGAAGGCGCCCTACTAAACTTCTGGCGAGGCTGTAATAACAAACAACCGGTGTCCGAGGGAGGCCAAAGCGAAGCGTCTCCCAGGCTTCGGCTGGAAGCCGGCGCCTTTGACATGACAGCCACTCGGGTGGATTTGTTCCAAGGTCGACAGTGGCACATGGCGAGGGGTTGAATATATCGCCCGTCAAGAGGGGAATCATCGTTGACATGCAAGCCGGGAGAACTTGACAACTAGGGTTCTTGCATGGAGAAGCAGTACATGGACAAAGCTTTGGGTTTCACTCAGTTGGCCATTAGGGTTTAAAGAGGCCCGCTTCAAGACGGCGTCCACGCTTTGACGAGGCCCCTTCCAAAAAGATGGCCTCTTGCGCGGATTTGCCAGGCAGAAATGGATGCTGGGCAAACGGGGCCCCTGGTGGTGCAGTGCTTGGGCATTTCCGTGCCAGTGGCCGCCTCAGTGGGCAATCAGTCAGACCCTGCTGAGAGGCCAGCTACCAAAAATTATACGGGAAGAGTTTCTAAGCCCATCTAAGCCCAATTAGATGAATTCTATTGCACTGGCGAGGATCTTTCCATTGGATTTGGCATCTTTTCTTGGTTATATCTTTACCACCCCACAGCCACTGCTTTTGGCTTGGGCTTGCATGGTGGCATCCGCCCAACCACTGCTTTTGGGACACTTGGGATTTTGAACACGAAAAGTACAAAGCCGCTGGGGGCGGATGGTTACATCCATGTTCCGTTCGCGCCTTCGACTCGGGTTGCCCAGGCCTCTGGGATTGCCACCTGGGGAGACTTTGCCTTCGTCGGCTCTCAGGCGAGTCGCCGATCGATCTCCGAATCGGTGGAGAAACCATACGGGTGGCTCGTCGTTTCCTGGGGTACCCCCAAAATGGATTTTGTTTTTGTCCCGTGGCTTTCCCTGTGAAACCACAAAAAGCGCGTACCCCCAAAAAGACGCACCCATGTATTAGTGCATTTCAGCGCGGTTCAGGGAGATGCCCATATTTCTTGAGGCTACCCTTTTCGGGGCGGCAAAACGAGAGAATCGCCTGGCATGGAGGGCAGTTGCCCGGATTTGTTTGTTACAAAGGCCACCTTGCCATGTGGCTCGAGGGTCATTTTGTGCGTTGCTGAGCTTTGGCCAACCGAAGAGATATATGTTTTTCAGGGCAACGTCCGTTGCGTTTCCTATCAAAAACAGACCCAAATTCACAAACCCGTCGTACGAGTCATGAGCGGTTTTGGATGTCAAGTTTGGTAGCCACTGGGTGCTTCAACAAACGATTTCATTGACCATGACCGTGCTGTCTAAGGTGGCAGACTCGGAAGTGCACCCTGCCTGCAGTGGTCAAAATTGGCAGTCACAGGGCAGTGGCAACTGGGCCCCTGCATGTGTCAAATCTGTGGGTATGGAAAGTGCTTGGACGAGTCGTGGGAACTTGTAATGGCCGCCCCACTTCCCACACCTTCCTGTCAGCTTCCATGATTAGAGGTAGCGGGAAGAAAAAAAACAAACCTCCAGGTGCTAGGGGCTACCTGGTATCTGCTTTTTTGAGGGAACTCCAAGGGTTTGGTGGGGAACCAAATGGTTTCTCAGGTTGAAGCTTCGGGCGCCGGGCGCGTCCGCACCGACCTCGGCCTTGTCGGCTGCGGGGAGGCGCCGCAATAACTTGGAGGACGCCTTCGAGGCGGTGGGGGGGGGAGAATGGGTCTTGGGTGTGTCTAGAACCCAGTTGCCCAGGGGATTCCGCCCTTTCAACTTTTTTGGGAAGGGTTCCCCTTTAAAGTCAAGCAACCAACATGGTTGCTGGGCATCTGAGATTAAATGGGAGCACCAAAAACTGGCGAGTTTGCGTTCGGTTTTCTCGGTTTAAGATGTGAGGGTAGGCTAAATACCCAAAAAGGGGTGTGCGTGTTTTTGCCCCTTGGAAAGCAACTGCAACTGGGGGCTTTTGCCCCTTGGAAAGCAACTGCAACTGGGGGCTCTTTTTTTCAATGAGGGATGCTTTATTTTGTTGTCAAGGCTAGGGAAGTGCCCAGAGGAATCCTTCAACAGAAACAGGTGTGGCCCTGAGTATCGCGGTAGGGGTTCTTTATGCATCATCAATCTGAAGTTCAAACTTGTTGGCGGGGCCAGTTTCTTGTTGCATTTCTGTTTTGCTTCAAGCAACAGGACCTGCCATTTTGGGGTGTGGAATTGAGAGCGGTTAGATCTTCTGTTACAAGACCTGCTGGGAAAAAAACATCCCTGTCGCGAAGATGGCGGCAGGTGCTTGACACCTGGAACAACTTGGGTCCCATCAAGGACTTCTGCACCAAGGCGTGGCCATGTGCTTGGCAGGGCATGGGTTGCAATTGAGCTATCTGATCATGAGGGCAGGGTTCAACAGAAAGGCAGCTGGAGGGGTGTTGTTGTTTTTCGGATGCATCGAGTAGTTAAGCGAGGTAATACTGGTGAGAGCAGGGTTCAGGTTGATTGTTCTTTTCGGAGGCATCGAGTCGATTTTTGCGGGTGCGCAGTCAGCAGTCGCTGGATGGATTTGCCTCGCTTGCAGGGCCCGGCTGCAGAAATGGTCACCTGCAGTGGCGTGGGAGATGTGGGCTCCCTGCGCTTCATCCAAATGGGCATTCCTGTGGAGGAGTTGGGGTGTTCTGCAGGCCCCGCATCGCCATCGAATGCCGTCGACTTGTCGATCGCACATGGTTGCCACAGGCCTCAAGGTGGGACGGGAGAAGTGGTCAGAAGTGGCCATGAGTGGCAAGTGGGGTGATCTCTTTGGTGGTTGCGGCGAGCTTGGGGTGCATGACGTTTAGAGACGGGGAGCACGGCGGGCAAGTTAAACGGTGAAACTTGTTGGGGGCGGGGACAATGGCCACCAAGCAAGTAGTCAGCCATTTGCCTTTCAGTATAAGGCTGGTTTCCTTCATTTCCAGCTTGCATAGGTAAATGGATGTGTCTTTTTTTGCGGGACCCCCCAAAAAAATCATGGTATTCCTTTTGGTTTCCCCTTAAAACGCACCAAACAGCGGGTTCCTTCCAAGCAGGACACCCCCAAAAATGGCGGAACCGCGGAACGCCGTAGGCTTCAGCGGCGTGCTGGGCTTGTGGCCCCTTGGCAGCCGCCTGGTCTTCGCGCGGCCCGGGCGGACGGATGTGCTGAAGCTCGCAGGCGTGCGGCGCGGGCCGCTCGGGGTGAGGCGTGTCTCCCCCCCCACCCCCCCTATGGTTCGGGAGGGATATGCGGGACGTGCTAAATCTCCCAAAAGAACCAGGCGACTCACACGCACACGCACACGCACACGCACACGCACATCACACTTAGACTCCCAAGGGAGAAATCAGATCTGTCGAGTACAACTGATGAGTCTCGAGTGGGTGGGTTTTCGAGTGGCAACACCGATGGCTTCCCCCTAGTATCCAAAACGCTACAGGATTGAACATGAAGCACACACAGCGAGAGAAACATCGGGCCAGAACGACTTTGTAACACAGATCAGCAGGTACACGGGTTGGCGTCCCAAACCGCATCACGGATATTCCACAGCCGTCATCGTTGGCAGTAGGACTGTGGTCTCCTACTGCCCCCTGCTGCAATCCGAAAAGAATCGTATCCATGGAGAAAAGGTGGTGTCAGGGTTGACCTGACACTCCGCACACACACGCCCCTCAATGAGGGGCGAACGACTCGTTTTCCATGGAAGATGCAGTCCACTCACAGCGAACCTAACACCGACCAAAAGGTCCCGAGCGGTGCGGGGAACGTGAACTCGCACCAAAGGGAAAACCATGATTTTGAGGGATGCGTGTTTTTTTTTGGGGGGGGAGGACCCGCACTGGGTTTTGTCTTCGGCAGGAAGGTGGTGACCTCTTGGGTTGAGTTCTGTGAAGTTTCTTCGACTAAAAGAGTCAAGAATTTGGGGGGTACCCCAAAGAAACAAGATACACTACTTAGATGTTCAACCAGATTAGTACCCTATCTAACATAGAACCCAGAGGGTTCCTTGAGGAAAGTTTTCTGCACGCCCTCCCAGATAGGTCGGGAGGGCAAGCAGGTTAAAATCATGGATATGGCTGTGGCTCACAAAATGGTTCCCAACATGGCACCCTGGCAAATGGAAACAATGACTAGAACCTGGGTTTTTCTCTACCCTACTTTCGGCACCGCTCAAATGGTGGTTTGACAGGTGATGTCTGATTTCCTTTGACGTGTGGCAGCGATGCTAATTGTGTGGCGCAATTGTTTAGTCCTTCCTATGCTTGAACATGCGTTATTCTTCCCTGCACCACCTTGAAACAGTTTTTTGGGTGGATGATTAGTACAGGATGTCATTTAGAATTTGCTGCTTGCGGCCTCACTCAGGATTTGTCGAGTGTTGCCAAGGCTGGTAGGTATATGTTTATTCCCGTCCATGAGTCTGAATACTTGTTGAACATTTGTATGTATGTTGTTATTACTGTAAATACTGCAAATTAAGTATATATATATATGTACACATAAAATCAAGCAACTCATTATTGGTTTGTGTTTTTAGCGGCCTCCCAGAAAGTTGTCGTTTCCTTGTTGGGATTCCTTTAACACCTACCCAAAAGGGGTACCCTCAAAAAAGGCATCCCATGATTTCTTTTTTACCATGTATCATGTGCGTCGCTGACTGCCTTCAAGCCAATGAGCTGAGAGGCAGCATGTGGCCTTTTGGCGCTCAGGCGGCACTCCGGACTTCGGTTTGGAGCTGTGCGCTGCTGAGGGCCTCTTGCAGGAGGAGACGCTGCTTTGCTGCCAGGACCCCAGGATGCCCGGTGGGTGGGTGGGTGGGTGGGTGGGTGGGGGGGTGGGGGGGTGGGGGGGTGGGGGGGCGGGTGGAGTGGGTGGGTGGGTGGGCGGGGGGGTGCAGTGGGTGGAGTGGGTGGAGTGGGTGGGGGTGGAGTGGGTGGAGTGGGTGGAGTGGGTGGAGTGGGTGGAGTGGGTGGGTGGGGGGCTGGGGGGGTGGTTGGGTTGGGAGGTGGTTGGGTTGGGAGGTGGGTGGGGGGCTGGGGGGGGGGGGTTGTGAGTGACTGCATTGCCCGTGGAACATGTCGGTTTGACCAGGAGGCAAGCTCAAAGGTCTTTGGGATTTGGAAGGCCATTAGAAAGCCGTGGGTTGCGTGACGAGGAAGGGCAGCTCGATTTCCACTTTTCCTCAGTGCCTCTCAATGTTTGTTTCGTTCCAGCGGATTTTCCGAGAAACACGAATTCAAGGTCTGATGTTTGTTTAGTCACATGTATGCAATTGTGCATCCATATATTGAGCACATATGAGCAGTATGCATGTGCATATGCATCAATAAAGCATATATACATATATACATATGTGCATATATTATGTTTTATGCAGCGCAATAACACAAACCAATAAATGAATGCATGAATGAATAGACAAACAAATGAACAAACCAATACACAAATGAACCAATAAGTATAACAACATAGACAAGTCAATACATAACTAAATACACAAATAAATGGGTAAATAGACAACTCAACAAACCATGAACAAATGAATCATTCAATACTCAAATGATTAGAGAAATAGATACACATCTATATACACGTTGTTGGCCACAAGGGGGTCAGATGGGGCAAGACTTCCCAGGAAAATGGCTCAATCCCATGGTTTAAATGGGTGCATCTCGTGCTTTGTCAGGCTCTGTGGGCACGATGGCGCTGCAGGTGACGCGGTCTGGGGTGCAGGTGCTGTCTTTGGACCTGGCACGTGTTGCGCAGCGCCTCGGACGAAACAAGACTTACGGTGTGTCTCAAATTCCTTTTCTTTGGTTTGCTTGGATGTTAGGACTTTAACTTTTTGCCAACTAATGGGTTTTCCATTGAACCACTAAGATTTAAGCTTTTAGCAGGGGAGCAGAAAGCAACAGAGTTTTGTGATGGTCATTGTATTTCGGATGCGGAGCCACTGGCACCTGACAGCGCGGGCTGTTTGTCCGCACAGGGCTCTGCCCCATAGCCGCAGCAGCCCCGGCTACCTAGCAAACACAAGGAATGCCGCTAAAACCGGTCAAAAGGTCTCAGCCTGACACACTCATGTTTTTCTATTTGTGTGAATCTATCATCGACTTTTGGGCCAGGGTGATGCCTGAAGGGTTGGCAAGCGGCAGGTGCTCCAAATGGCCATGTCCCCAAAGCGCGGTCAACACCCACGTGTGGCTTCTTCGAGCTAGGATCATTGCGGAGTTGCCCTCCTTGGGATATTTGGATTTGAAATAAAAATCAGGCAAGGCTTTCACCGACTTTGCCTCAAGTTGGTGCAACTCCGGGTTGCACCTTGGTGTAGGAATGATTGTGCAATTTTTGTGGTGCAAGAGTGTACCCAAAAGCGAGATTGTGAAATCCTTTGTTTGGCAGGCTTGGAAGGCTTCCAAAGAAAGAAAGCTTCCACTTCCATTCAGGCTGCCTTCAACAGTCAAGCACTATTTCCTGCCATTTCTGGCTTGTTTATTCTTTGCAGCAGACAGGGGCTGGCCACGGCTTGCTTGGCAGTGCGTTTCACTGGGCGTGAGGCTTGGGGATGGCCTGTGAGCTCCGTCGGGAAATAGATTTTGTGCCTGCGGCCCCCGCAATGATCTCTGCGTTTTCTTACATGAGGGAGGCTCCGCGTGTCGCCATGCATTGAGGTGGACACCCAAAAAGCCTTTGCTCTCAGCGGCGGAGATTCCAGGAGCAGGCGTAATTCTTGGACAGCGCATCCGGGATACGCGAGCTTTGGGGCCATGCATCTTCAGTAAGTTTGATTGCCATGTCGGAAAATCAGATGCGTTTGGTTGACCCTTGTTATCCCTTATCCAAGGTTGTTCTCTCTTCGCAAACGGTTGTTGTTGTTTGTTGTTTTGTTCTGGCAGCCATGTATCACCACAGAAATACCCTTCAAGGAAAGGCCTGCGCGTGTTTCAAAACAGGGTGACCCCAAAATGGTCTTGGGTTGTTTTTCTTCAAGCCAACCCCGAACAAAGTGCCCTCAAACAAAAAAGCACAGCCACACCCACATGGCTTTCATTGAACGAGCTCATTGCTCTCTGCACCTCGCGCAGGCGCCTTGGTGGCCACGGTGTCAGATGTCAGCGTGCTGGAGCTAGGCCTGGCCGGAAGCGCTGACGTTCAACTTGGATTTGGCCGTGGTTGTCAAAACCAATGGAATCCCATTTTCGTTGGTAGGTGAATTCACCACCCAGTTTAGTCCATTTGAGTGGGGATTGAATCGGACGTTCTCTGGGGGTACGATTTGGCTTTTGACCCATGGCCATTTATTTGATAAACCTATTGTATAGCGAGCTCGGGCATAAAGAGCTCACCATGACAAAGGTCCTTTACTTGGGATCCCTTATTTCAGCCTTGGACATGAGAGTAAACATTTGCAGATTTGTTAGTTGGCTTGGCCTGGTTCAACACGAGCAAAAGGAGGGACACATCAACTGTTAGCCAAAAACGCGACGTCAGCATAAGCCAATTGAAGGAACACTGGAGGTTTTGGCGAGAGATGCTGGCATTGTGGGGCCAGTAGCTGCACTGATGTCTGGAGAGCCAACATTCAATGGCACCAGGCCTGAGCACTGACCATGCAACGCGTCGCTGTATCAGGCACTCAGGGCATTACGGAGGCAGCTTCTTGGCGGCTTCGAGGCTGGGATTGGAAACATCTCGCCAAGAATCGGTTCGTCCGGCCAGTGCTTTTGGTCAATGGCACCTTGCGGCAGTGCCATGATACCCAAGTGGGTCTCATGAGTGTAATTTGTTTTAACAGTGTCATAGTGTTTGACTAGGATATTGTTTTTAATGCTACTGCGATGTGTCCATACATATCCGTGACATATACTGCCCTCGAAGCGCTCGATTAAACAAAGGTTTCGACTGTGGTCAAGCAGCACCAATTTGACAATACTTTTCAGCCCCCCGAGGCGTGGGAGAGTGGCTTCAGCAATGGTGGTTTTAAAATTACACCCGGCGGGGCTGCTGTGAAAAGAAACAGCAGTTTTGTACATCTGAGTTATGTAATGTTGGACCTGCTTTAATGCTACCCCCCCCCCCCTGAACAATGGAACCAGTCAGCGGGACCCTTTTTAGGGAAACCCTGCAGGTCTGGGTGGGACTTTCAAATTGATTTAGTGTTGGTAGACTTGAGTTTCCATTTGATTTAGTATTGCTGGAGCTTCCCTTTGAAATTTGGAACTGAGTTTCCATTTCATTTAGTATTGCTGGAGCTTCCTTTTGAGATTTGGAGCTGAGTTTCCATTTGATTTAGTATTGCTGGAGCTTCCCTTTGCGATTGGGAACTGAGTTTCCATTTGATTTAGTATGAGCTTCCTTTTGAGATTTGGAACTGAGTTTCCATTTGATTTAGTATTGCTGGAGCTTCCTTTTGAGATTTGGAGCTGAGTTTCCATTTGATTTAGTATTGCTGGGGCTTCCTTTTGAGATTTGGAACTGAGTTTCCATTTGATTTAGTATTGCTGGAGCTTCCTTTTGAGATCTGGAACTGAGTTTGAAATTGATTTAGTATTGGTAGAGCTTCCTTTTGAAATTTGGAACTGAGTTTCAAATTGATTTAGTATTGGTAGAGCTTCCTTTTGAGATTTGCTCCCAAAACCAGTTGAACACTAAAGAGGACCCCAAAACAATCACACTAAAGCGGATCAGGGTTGGTTGTGGGCAACCCCCTTTGTGTGATTGATTCAACTTCCTTTTTTGTAACGAAGTTATCATAAATTTGATGGTTTGGGCACAACTTGCAAAATGGATTTCCTAGACCTCAGGCTAGCTCAGAACCAGCCTCCAGCTCAACAGCAGCTAAGGCTTAGTCTAGCCTGAGTCCGACCTGAGCCTGCCCAGACCAGAGAGTCTAAAACAAACAAGCCTGTACTTTTTTTTGGGGGGGAGGGGAAAAACATGCCACAATAGCGGACCCCTAAAACAGTCACAGGATCCTGAATTACGAAAACAAATGCACAATAGAGGCGACTTTCATTAAAGCGGGTGTAACATTTCTTTAGTTGCTGGCGGCTACGTGCCCCTGTTGTTTCCAATCCCCCAAGCATGCACCACCATCACGGGAGCCAGCACGTTTACTCCATGACCTGCCACTGAGCAGCTACTTGCATTAGCACAAGGGCCTGACATTTTGCATGTTGTTGCAGCCAAGGCTTGACCTAGAAGGGATCTCTCCCCACGTTGGAGTCTCAACTGCACCCCTCGAATGAGGGGCACCTCCTTTTGGGAAGCTGACCCACGCAGTTCCATATTTCCATGTTCAGCCTTTTATGCGGGAAATGTATTGGAATGCTCAGCTGGGCACCCTTGAGCCATTTTGTGGGCGTGCTTCTCTGCCTCTATGCTGAACGGGCCAAGTTGTGCCCAGATGTGGGGTGGGGATGCTTGGGTCCCGGCCACCAGGGAGGCATGAGCATCATCCTGCAAATGCTAAGGGAAAGCACCCCAAAAGTAAAAAACACCCTCCCAGCAAGAAACATGGCACTTCCTCTAACCGGTGCCATGTTGGGAGGCCACCGAAACCTGAGACGTCAGGGGAGCCCAGCTGCCTGGCGGCCGGCGGGGGCGTGTTGGCCGTTGGCCTTTGGAGCGAGGAGCTTTGCATCTTCCACCGCGAGGCGCGGAGCGAGTGGAGCGGGAAGGGCCAAAGAGGCGCGCTCGGCGGCGACATCTTCGGTTTCGCCCAGTTTTAAAACCATGGGAAACCATGCTTGTCGGATTTGCAGGGGAATCATCGGAAACCAGTGTTGTGCGTATTGCAGCAAAATCAGATACCGGGGTTTCTTAGGTGGTGCGAAATGGATTGCGTCCATCCACAGCAGATTATTGGCAGAAGACCTTGGAGACTTCTGCAGGAATGTTGTGCTTGCAGCACACCCGACATGCAACGTCGCGACCCCTTGGGAAGAATCGCAATATGAGATATCATTGCGAATTTGCCAGGGCATTTTGTCAAGGAACATCTCTCAGAATGCAAAAGGCTTCTGCGTGCCCTTAGAATTTGAGTATGTTCAAGCGCTTACTTCAAAAGCTCCCTTGGGTGGGCTAAGGTTCTAATTCGGCAAGCTGATCATTCTCCCAGCAACAAAGGCATGCCAGACCAGTTGTTTTTAAACAGGGCCTTCCGTCAGGTTTGAGGCAGGAAGGGCGTGGGACGGCCCCAGCTGATTCAGCCTTTTTCCTCTTGGCACCCCAACTTTTTTGGAAGGGGTGATGTCCATGCCGATGTTTTTTCGTTGGGGCATCCCCAGCCCATTTTCCTCTTCGCTGGACTGTCCCTCCCTGGCAGCCCAGTTTCCCCCGGACTAAGCCCCAGAAGCGCTTGAGGACAAGGACCTCGCCAAGCTGGCTCTGCCCTCATTGCCTCGGAGCTTGGCCTTTGCGCGGCTGGCAGCTTGATGGGAAGCAGGGGGGGGGGCTCCGTTCGGTTCACCCGGTTCAGCCGTCCGACTTCACCGCCGTGGTTTTTTGTTGTGCAAAGCAGGTTCTCATGGAAAGACGGGGAGCCAGAGGTGAGAAAACAGAAGGACAATCAATCATCGCAGGGGAGATGAGCTGGAAAGGGGATGCAGTCTGAACCATCACATGTTTCAGATTTCTCCCTTCTGAGCTTTCTCATCAGCAACATGTTCTCAATGCTTATTCCAAGGCGGGGCCCCGAACAGTTTTGGCTGGAGCGGGGAGAGCGATAGCTCTTTGAGACATGTGACAAGCAGAGTCCTGCTTGGCCGGCCGTGTTGTTCTTTTTTTGTTTTTTTGTTCAGAGGCCCATGTTAAAATGTTCAAACTGCGAGAGATCACGTCAGTAAAGCTAAGTGCCTTCTTACGCGGACTCCGGTCTCGTTGGTCATGCCTTTGCTAATGAACCGGCGGGGTGTTGTACTGGGCATGCAGGAACCTTTGCTTGAGGCCGCGTCCCCTCAAAACAAACCCAAACCTAGAGCGATAAACCCAATGTGGTTTTGTAGAGTCATGAGCGCACACATGGTTGGTTGTTAGATGCGGTTGGGCTGAATCACCAACATAGCCCACCTTTCTCGGGATGTTATTACAGTGTTTGTTTGCTGGGCCTAATGTTGTGTTCCCCGGAGGGAGGACGCTACCACCTCTCTATGTTGTTGTGATCAATATCGTGATCACTTTCTGTAAGTGTTGAATAGTATCATGCCATATTCCTCAGAACGATGGACCTGGACATATTCTTGCCTCTCATCGTCAGGATCTATCCCATTCCGCTTTCGTTTTAACTACCCTCCCTCCTAAAAGCATGAAAGTGGGCAGGGTGCTTCCCCAAACGGAAAGTAGTCTTCCAAAACCCTCCTGTCGGCTTCCATGAGTGCACGGAGAGTACATATGGACCAAAGTCCAACCACTGTATTTTTGGGGCCAAAATTGCCAAGTTGAGCACTCCCCCCCGCAAAAGAAACACAAACTACCCCACACACAAGTTATTAAACTTTTTTAACAGATGGTAGGAGGGGGGGGGTACTTGGACCAGGGTCAGCCAGTGAATTCCTGCGGGGCAGGCTGGGTGAGTTGTAGGACGCCAGCTGAGGGCCGGAAGTTGGGGCTTCAGCTCTTCGTGGGGCTCCTGGACGGGACTCTGCGGCCTAGCTGCCCTTGGCCTTTCTCCAATTGGACTGACTCACTGCCTGAGTTCCTGGACTTGAGTCACTTTTGGGGTGTGGACCATTTTAGTGGTAAACAGAAAGTTGAGACCTTTTCTGGCCAATTGACTCAGGAAGTGAGTTGAGGAGGCTCTCCCCTTAGAATCAACAAACCACGGGAGCCTGATTGAGGAGGTTCCCTTTTTGCATGAGGTTCTCCTTTTTGTTGGGGAGGTATTTTGAATAAACTCCACAAACGACGGGGTGCTTTTTTTGAGGAGAGTTCCCTTTTTCATGAGGTTTCTCCTTTTTCTGGGGGGGGGAGGCTTCCATTTCTATTCAACAAGCACGGCTGCCCACCCACTGGCCTCAAATTTGCCCACCCACTGGCCTCAGGATGAGTTTTCGCTCCCTTGGCGGTGCTTGGCACCTGCAACGCCGCGCGCCTCGCTCAGTTCGGTGGGGTCCACCAGGTTCCTGAATGACTCACTTGCCCATAGCGGACCGACCTTTGGGACCTTTTGGTTTCCCTCTCTTAGTCATGGCCCCAAAGGGTTGACCTTGTACTTCCGGGATCAGAGGGCACCAAACGGCATTTTGCCCGATTCTACCTGCTTCAACCATTTCGCCGCAAGATTTTGCCGGAAGACATTCGCGAGATTCTCGCCTGCGCATAATTCATCCAAAACGCTTCTACAACACAGGGTCTTCAAAGTTCAATCCCTGAAGATGATGCTGCAGCAGTTTGTGCTTTCGGGGTCAAGTGATGTCGAGCGCCAGTGCCTTGAATTGCGGAACGCGTTCGAGGTGGGGAACTGCATGAGGCCTGTTGTTTTCTATGGGGGACCTTCCGGAAGGGGAGATCTCAATTCAGACAGAGACATGATCAGACATGACATGGGCATCCCGCATCCCCTGCCCTACAGCCGGAACAGATATTTGCAGAACCACGCCAATTCGCCTCCATGGCCAAGGAATCAATAGCAAGCCCAGAGGGGTCAACTTTGCTCCAAGCCCCACTTTGGCCACCACCCTCGTCAAAAGCACGCGGTCGATCTTCAGCTTGGCGGACATTATTGAGGCCTTCGCCTGAATTCGTCGCTTGCCCAGGTCGTCGTTGGGCTGCAGCCGGTCCGGCTTGTGGTTGTTCCACACCTCGAGGGAGAAAGAGAAATCGGATGCTTGGGAAGCTCTAGTCGTGTGTACTGAGGCATTTTCCACACAATGCTTCATAGGTGACTTGCATGGAGAGAGTATTTTCTCTGGGTTGGGTCCCCCACTTCTAAGGGTTGATGCCCCATTTTCTGGGGTTCCTTCCCCATTCTTTACAACCATCTGTTTTCTCATATTACTGATGTTCCAGAGGATCCCTGAAAAGAATGGAGAAGATCCCAAACCGGAGTATTTGTTTGCGTTTCATCCAAGGACCTTGCTTGCAACCTGAGGGCGAGACAGAGGACTGCATGAACATATTCTGCATTGAAGCTGTGTTAGGGGCGATCATCGGATTTTTGAACGTACGTGCCAGGGGCCCTTACCGGGTACATTTGGGCCAGTAAGAAGACACATGCCGGCTAATATGAAGTCAGGTGATTTTTGGATGTATGATGTACATCAATGTAATTATCCTTTGACGGACTCTGTGTGCCGAAGGACGCTGAGATGCTAATCGCCATGAGCGGCCATGGCATTATTCTGCAGGCCGCTGCAGCTTCGCTCAATTGCTTTGGCTGGCTCCCCCTGGGTAGGAGGCAACACTTGATGAGTCCGCACGGACGAAGGGAGAGCAACTAAGCTGGCGTTCTGCGAAATGTGTTTTGAGCAGATAGTGTGAATTCCCTGAGTAGCCGGTAGACAATCGCCATGTGATGTTATTTGCCAATCGACATTTACAACAGCCGTTCAGAGAACGACCCCGGGGGCGGAAAGTTGCGTCAACTCCGCGAGGCTTAGGGATGCTTTTTTCCTCCAGCCCCTCGTGTAGCTGGCCTTGGACTTGAGCAAAGCCAATTCCGTTTGGGTCATTCCAAACCAATCGGTCCGAAATCTTGTGCCAGATTCTAGTAGATTGATGCCTATGTGTTGTCCCACCACGGAGTACGGACTAGGGATCATGAAGCTCACCAGAGGGTTCCTGTCAGAGGAAGATCTTCCAGGACCCCCAGTCAGGCTTGATGTTGGTGGGTGGGTCGGCGTGTCTTGAGGATTGTTTTTGGAGTGTTCTTTTTTGCTTTGGCCAGAAACCGCAAGGAAACCAAAGTCCATTGTCTGCCCGCTTTCTTGGGAAAACAGACCCAAGTGGTTGGCCAAGGCCAATGCGCAGCGCATCGTCCACTCGCAGATTTGCCTGCCGGGCGTATCTCACGCAGCACCAGCAACAGCACTTGGACGCTGTGTGCCAAAGGGGAATGGTGGTTTTTCACGGAGCTTCCCTGGAAACCATCCGGAAAGGGTACCCTCACACAAGCTGGTGGAACATGTGGCAGTATCAAGAGAGCCCCATTCAAGGCGACAAAGCAGTACGGATGCCCCAGGCAAGGCGACAAACAAATAAGGATGGACCACTTTGGCGTCACAACGGTTATTTCTGATGCTGAGGCATTCTTTTCCCATGGTCTCGCTGGCATCCAGCACTGCATGGCCTTCATCAGCCAAGAGCATCTTGACAGGGCCGCCATGTTCTCCCCTGTTTGCTTTTGAGCTGGCTTCCTGTTTAAACACCGCTTACCCCCAAAAGACATGTTACATGTTTTCTTTCTGTACCCGGCTACTGGAGGCATGGGGGGGGGGGGTTGGGGGTTGAGCTTGTGTTGTGTTCCTCCTACCCCATCAAAGTGTGCCTGCCACCCAGTACGTACGTATTTGCATGCATACCTGCATACCGACATAACTATATACCTACATGCCTACATACCTACATATTTGCATACCTCCCTACCTGCATACATTCGTACATAAATGGATACATACACACTCTATATCTAGAAGGATTTGCGCGTCTTTTTGCACTAGGACAGGGTCGTACTCAAAACATTGGCAGGCTGCTTGGTTCAATTCAATGTATCCTACACTGCGCCTCCCTTGTTGGATGGCGTTCTGTGTCACAACGGGAGCCAACATCAACCAACAGTTTGAGAGGTACTTTTTTGTGTGCGTTTTGCAACTTACAGCGACCTCAGACTGGGTTTGGGACCTCTCACATGTTTGTTCAATTGAAGGTCCCTTTTTCATATGGGTACATCAATTGAGCTAGTATTCAGGGGACCCTATTTTCTCCGAAATCAGTTATTCGGCCCATGAACCGAACATGTAGGTCAAAAGACAGGTTTGGGGTTGGAGAAACGTGAGGCGTTTGTTGCTGGCACGTCTCCGATGCGGTCACCGGATGCACGTGCAGACGCTTCAGCTGCCGCAGGCTCCACTCAGGAGTGCGCGGTCGAAGGTGCTCAAACTGGGTTCTTCAGAATACGGATCAAGGATGAGTATTGCGATCCTCTCATTTTGAAGGACCCAATTGAGGGATATGTTCTCCTTCCTTCTTTTTTTTTGGGGGGGGGGGGCTGCTTTGTTCAAACTCCATGCGTGATCCTTTTGCCAGATAGAAGTGGTTTCCCTTCTTGTGTAGTGGTCCACTGCGGCTTGCAGGATCGTCCCCCGATTTGGAAGAACCCAGTCAAGCCTTTGACATTTTGGGAGGAAACTGACATGTTCCAAATGGGTTGTTGTCAGTGTTACCATGTTTATTTCCTTTGGAAGCCATCCCTTGGTTCGAGATTGCTGAATTATCTTCTTTAATGCCTTAAATTGGCATAGCAGGTCCTCCATGTGGGATTCTGGTCGTGGCGAAGGACAAGGAAGCCAACTGGGTGCATCCCTGAGTTAATGACATTTGACCATCAAATCTGGGAAGTCAATGTGTCAGAGCAATTTTTCTGCCGAATTGGCGTTGATCCTCGGCCGGGAGGGGGTTCAGCTCCCATGGCGGTAACATGTACCCTAGCCTTGGGGTTGCGCAAAGACCCCGCAGCTGTTGGATTTAGTGGTGGGCACTGATGAAATGAGTGGAACAACCAGTTGGCTGATCCACAGGGGCAGGCTCCACAGTTCAGGATCCGCAATTTCTCCATGAAGGAACTGTTTTTGGCGCACCCCCTCCATTTAGGTTTCATCCTCTTCACTTTCAGGCATGAAGGGGTTAGTGCCATGTATTTTCACCCTGGTTCAACCACTCAGCTTTCCCAGCTGCCTGCGTAGGATCAGCCACCACCGAAGTACCCACATTTGCGCAGTGGGCTGTGGTGATCTGCCAACAGCGACGATGCCAAAGCCTCAGTGCAGGGATTTCACGGGACTCTTTGCACCTTGGTTTGAAGGGACCCCCAATCCGGCAAACCATGTTTTTGGGGGTCCCCCTTCGACACATACTTACATGGGGTGCTGCTCCTTTGGGTGGGTCCCTTTGTGGTTCCCAGCCATCCCCGTAGCTTTTGAGCTTTTTAGTGTTTGGTGGTTGGATTTCCGTTTAATCTACACAAAGTTAAACGTTTATCGGGGCATCTGAGTGTGTGCCCCCTGGCGTGCTGGACATGAGAGTGTGGGAATGGGAATGTGAAGTGACAAGTGAAGTGAGTGAAATGTCCAGTTTGACATCTTTCCCAACGAAGCGAGCTTCGCGGAGCTTACCACGGCGTACCGTTCGCGCGGTGGTTCCCTCTAGGGATGAAGGATTTGGATTGGGTAACCCTCCATTTTGAACAGCCCAGAAGTTTCCGGCGCTTTTTTTGTTTGACTGATCGGGGTAATTAAAGGCCCGAGAAAGTTTCCACGCCCCACGCCCGCCCCGTTTGGCCCAGGCCCGCACCTCGCACCCGTGCGCAGCTGCTCTTCGTGTCGGAGGCGGTGACGCTGCTGGACACCTGGACGCTGGGCCCGGATGCCGGGGGCCCCGGTGCCTGCAACGGACTCTATGGGGCGGTTGAAGTGACTCACTTGTTCGGTGGCACCCGTTTTTTCCCACCGTTTTTTCTTCTTTTTTTTGGTGGCTGCCCCACCGAAAATGGTCTTGCCCCAAAGTGTTTTTTGTTTTTTCTCCAGGGTCACTGAACAACTGAGGTGACTGCATTTGCGGTGGTGGGGGCTTTGTCGGTATTTGTGATTTCCGTGTGATTTCCGTGGGAGTGCCTGCAAATAAATGGAAGGAACGCAAAAAAGAAGGTGCACAAAATGAGAGTTCTCCAGAAATGAGGGTGTTTCGGTCCATTGCAAGGTGGGCAGGGTGGCTTGTTCTTTGTGGGAACTATGGGAATAAGCCAGCCCGCCATTCCACTTATGGTATGGGGGGATGCTGCTAGGCCCCCCCACACGAACAACCAGCAGCCCTCACAATGCAACCCAAATGAATTGGCAGCCACCTTCATGGCAATCAAAGCGCTATGTATTTTCAGGTTTCTGGCAAGTGAGGCCCATCTTCCGACCAGCTATCTTATTTAGCCAGTTGTTTTTTTTCCCGTCTTGGGCCGCTTTCACAGGAATCATAGTAGTCATCCTATATACCTTTAGTTTACCTTTGGGCGTTTGATGAAACCGCAACCATGCTTCCGAAGACAAATCATTACCAGTTATTCCTTAACTCTATGGCTTACTAGTCCTGTCTTTGTCAGTGTTTCCTGCGCCAAGTGTGCTCTTAATTTGGGACCTGCAGGATGGTCCGAGAGAGTGAGAGAGTGGGATAGAGATCATTCTGCACAAGCGTCCAATGTTCCAAGGGTAAGGCTCGTTTGTCTCCTGCCATACTGATTTGTTCCCATTGAGCCTGGGTCAAAACCAATGGTACCATTTTGGTAGGTGCACCACCCATTTTAGTCTATTTTAGTGGGGATTGGGATGTTCAGTGGGGGTACGATTTGGATTTTGACCCAATGTCTGTGTGCCATTCAGACTGGGGGAAGGGTGTCCAACCAGAAAGACAACACTTGCATACGTAAAGCGGCAAAGCTGCAACGCAGTCAGCCTCATTTAGGAGTGGTTGCTGGCTTGTGAGATTGTGTATGTACCGGGAAGCATGGAAAGCAACCAGGACAACTCGATGATATCCAAAAGGGGATCCTTCCAAAGATGGGTGTTGAGTGCCGGCACTCTCCCGGGTGCATTCACTGGCCGACCTCCTCCCTTCAGTGGGAACGCCGTCCCCTACTTTGAAGGAAGGATGCCAACTTTGTCAACCGCCTCGGACAGGGGGCAATTCTCGGACACAGTTTTTTCCCCTGAAGGTGACTTATTTCTAGGCGAGGTGATAGGTCTGCACGGGGACAACTTTGTCCGGCAACCAATGGTGACCAAGGCCCAGGTGCTCATCGAGCCTGTTAGAAGGGGACCGCTTTTTGCTCCTCCGACGTCTTTTCAAAAGTGTATTTGGAACAGGAATCGTTCCGTAAGTTGCCTTGGAATCGTTCCCTCTTTAGTCGGTTCCCTACAATGTTTCCCCGTTCCGATTGAGGAAGGATTCGATTCCAAGGGAACCGCTCCATTTTTGGGGCCCGTTGTGCAAAGTGCGAGGAGCAGATCGCCTCGCTGCTAACGGTGACCCTCGGGGACGCGGAGTACATTGCGGCCGGAGATGCCGAGAGCCGCCGATTCGGGTACACCAGGGTCAACGCTGCACGTAACTCCCTTTGTGTGGGTAAGCAAAGGGGGAAGATAAAGCCAACATGCTGGAATTCTGCAATCTTGTACTGCTGTCAATAGAAAATCGACAGTACCTAGTCACCTTCCGCCACGACGATGTTAGAATGAGAGTAACCTTTCTCATTTTCCCCGTGCGTAGCGCATGCAGTTAGCATCCACTCCTGGGTCCCTGGGTCTTCGTGCCGAAGCCTCTAGCTGGAAGGGAGGTTCGCAGGGCCGAATTAACTGGACTGGGGTGGGGGCTTCAAGGCCCAGGTTAGCTGGCTATTGTTAGTAGCTAATTTAGCTCCTGATATGGCACCTGCTGAAGCCAGCTCCAAATCCTTTAAATCGGGGGGGGGGGGTATTGAATAGCTTCCAGAAGTCTCTGGAACTGGTTTCTGAGAACCTGAAACATCCCGGACTATTTGTGCGAGACGTGCCGCGGTCACCGGCTTGATGTTTGTTCTGGATGGGTATCCATGGAGCCTGAAAGTGCGTTCCTGTAGGAAACTTGTCTTCCAGGAGTGGGGCCCCTTCCAAGTTTCACGTTGTATTTTGGGGCCGGGGGGGGTTTGGCCCATTGTTCAGTGGCATCCTTGTTCCCGTTCTTTGTTGGGGCTTCACCACTCAACATGGTAAACCCCGAAATGGTTTGTTTTTTCTGCCTTCATGGCAAAATAAATGCACTTCTTTCCGCGGTGATGCCCGTCGTCAGTCGAAACGGGCCCTTCCTGACCTCTTGGGTTCCGGCTCCGCAGGTCGGCACAGCTGTGGTGCTGGAAAGCGAGCCCGAGCCGTCGCGCGGTCAGGCGGGGTTTCCGATGAGACAGGTGACAAGCCCCTTCTTTGGAAGACCGGTGTGGGGATTGGCGCCACATGCCATCCATCGTGCATTCCTCGACCAGAGGCGTTACACATCGAATTATTGTTCCAGATCTCACCTGGGGTTCAAACCTGCTCACCTCGCAAGTGAAGGTCCTTGGGGATCTCGTATGTCAGGTTGGTTAATTCCATTTGAAGGTTCTTCCCCAAGGAGAGGCTGTTTGTGCCAGGTTCGCTTGCTGGCGCCGTGCGCAGCAAGTTCTTCTGAGGCCGGGGCCGGGGGGTCCTCACCTTTGGTGGCTGGTTTCCCATATCCAGCTGTACGACGTATGAGCCGACGGAAGTGTAATTTGTAATTTGGGCACGGCCCAAAAGTGTGGGTTCCCTTTGCACCAAGCTTTGAAAGGGTACCTTGACAACAAACACCCACACCCACCCCACCCCACCCCACCCCACCCCCACCCACCCCCACCCACCCCACCCCACCCCACCCCACCCCACCCCACCCATCTTGAGCCCCACTCCGAGGCAGCGGCGCCCTTCCGAGTAGTTGCCACGGTGGAGGTGCAGGGCGCCGTCTACACACTGGCGCCCTTGGCGGGGCGACTGCTGGGCGCAGAGACTCGGCGTGGGCCAGTGGAGGGGGGCGGGGCGAAGGATCCAGCAGGAGCGTTCGGCTGCAAAATGGCGGTGGACATGGATCTCCACCTAAATGATGTCCGCCAAAGGGTCCCGAATTAAATTTCAGACCCAAATCGCCACAAGAAATGAACAAACAGGGAATGGGGAATTGTATTCCAGACCCCCCCAATTTTTAACGCCCAGTGAGCAATGATCAAAACGTGTTTATGAAGTACGAGGATCCTTCCAGATGCATCAACACGCTAAGCCTTTTGTTTGTTGATGTTAAGAGGGCACTGTTGGAGTAAAGTGGTCCGTGGTGTTGCCATCGTTCGCCTTTCGCGAGGTGAATAATCGCCTGCAGCTGTGGGAGCTGGTGGTGAGGGAGGGCCAGTGCCGCCTCATGGAGGCGACGGTTGACGGTTGTTGCCGCTGCCCTGGGTTTGCATCAACAATCAGAGTAGGGGAACAAAGATGGCTTTCCTGCACCACACAAAAAGGGGCCCCTCCAAAAAGGCGCCGAACATTTGCACCCAAACATTCACATTCAAGCACGAATCCATGGACAATCACGGTCAGGGGTGAAGATAGATGGCGGAGCATTGGACATGAATGATTGCCCATACGTCGCCTTTTGCTGGTCCATAGGCAGGATACGGGTGTTTCTCAAGATGGGGGGCCCGTAAAACGGGTTTCCTAATGGGCTGCTCTTTTACAGCACCTCAATGGTCGACCTTTTTCAGCAATCCCCATATGATGGTTTCCGAGCACACAGGGGCGAATTGAGTGGTTTTCATGTTGCTGAAAGGGAAGCCGCCATGACGACCCCCTTGCCGTTTCGTTCAAGGGGAATTTTCTCATGCGGCTGCATTCCCGATGTCTTTCTTTTAGCCATGCCTACATACCGAGAGTGACACGTGTAGTTCAAGGCCGGCTCGTTTCCCCCTGTCAGTCTTGATTCCATGGTCGCCAAACCAAACAATAGAGCAAGTAGCCAAGTTGCGCTACAGCTGCTTTAAATGGCAGTTCAAATGCCCTTGGAGGTGTGTCGCTACGCTGCTGGCGTCATCGTGTTGGACATCCAAACGATGGGCTACGTGGCTGCACGGGGCCTGCTTGTCGCTCCAGGGCTTGGACAACGCCAGAAACGTATAGACCGTATAGCTCACTTCCTGAGTTGGGGGACTTTAAGCTTTTTGGAAAGACCATTTTAGTGGTAAATAAAAAGTTCAAACTTTTTTTGGCCAGTCAACTTGGGAAGTGAGATAGATGAAACCGGATTCGTTTTGGTCTTGTTCGCAGGGGCTTAGCCTAGCGGAAGAAGGTCCCGGGTCCAGTTCCACTTGGCCCTCGCGCAAGGCCATTGCATTCTGGCGGGGGACATCATGCGATCCGTCACCATGTTCCGCTTCGATCCCGAGGATCGTGCGTAGGGTTTCTCTCTGGGCTAGGGAGTCCCACTTCATCACGGGAGATGTTCCACGGTGGATGGCACCATACCGGAGGTGCGCTTCGCACGGTTTCGGATTGACCTCCAAATTCGCAGGAGAAGTCGATTTCAATGGTGGCCTATGACCAGATCTCTGCGTGGTCAACTGCTGTCGCGATGCTGTCTGACAACCACTTCCTGTGCCTTGGGCCTTGGAAGATTTGGAAGGAGGGAGGGGTAGAATTCGCATGTTTTCGTATGAGCACAAGCCGCATCCGTCGCAACCTCTGCCCTTCAAAGATCTTCAAAGTCTAGTTGAAGAAGTTTTGCCAAGTTTCACCCCTCATATCGCTTACAGCTATATTTGTTCAGCTATATATATATATTTAATGAGACGCACCCAGAAGAACTACCCTGTTTACCACCCCCGCCCCCGACCAGTCATGAATGACTGTCTCTTGTTTGTAAGTGCTTGCTTGCTGGCTGGCTGGCTTGATTTTGCTTACTTGATCTTCCTGATCTTGGTTGCATGAGCTTCCTTTGCTTGATTGCTTGTTGAGTCAGAGCCCCCCCATGACACCCCAATGCATTTGTCAGATTTGGCCTGCATCAGCGTCAGCATCATGAGCCTGAAGCAGAGCCTCCTTCGTAGGAGTTATGTCGTCAAACATGAGGCGTCCCATGGTTGCCTAGTTGCCGGTGGGTTCCCTTTTTGTAGAGGCATCGCCTTTTGCGAGACCCCACCCAGTTTCACCTTCCCCACCAAACCCCTCAAGGGCAAGCCCCTTGGGTTTCGCAGGTGCAGCGACGACTGCGGCAACCTCACGTCGCTTTGCTGCCAGGCGGCGCCTTCGGCGCCTTCCGCGCCGGAGAACGAGGTGAAGATCCTGGAGCGGGCGGCTGGGTACATCCGCTTTGGGCATTCTTGGGCAAGATTGGGGGTTGTGTTTTTTGTTGTTCATGGAACAAGGAAATGGTGATTTCGTTGGAATGTAGGTTGGTGAAAGGGAAGGCAAAACCGGTTCGGTTGTGCCTGGGCACTTGGCCCTGGCACGGGGGTGTTTCCACGCACTCTTCCCACCGAAATTCGCCAACCGGCAAGAAGAAGCTCCAGAGAACCTTCATTTTGGGTCAGCTCGTTTGGCCCCAGCTGTCCTGAAGAAGGGAAGCCATAGCCGAATGGCAACTATGAACAACTGTGGGCGACTAGGGGCTGTTCAGAGTTAGGGCCATAGTTGCCATGGCTAGCCGTGCTATTGCCCAGATTGAGTGCAAGGCTGCTGTGGGAACCTTGCGATGTGGTTGGCTTCCGGTTTGCCTTGAAAACCAAGCCATCCTTTTTTTCTTGGGTCTCCAATTTTAGAAAACCCCTAAACATGACGCATTTTGGTGGAACTTCTCCGCTTGGAACTCTTGGACACCAATAATAGCTACCCAAAGATATGCTTTGGGCAAGTTCCGCTCAGCAAATGGTTGCCTTCCGCAAGCACGCACAGACGTCAGACACCTTGGGAAGACTCGGGAAGACTCAGTTCCTGAGTCCCTGGACTTCAAACGTGTTGAGAAAACCACTATATAATAAGATGTGTAGTCAGAGTATAGTTATACATATTGCAGCCTAGTGCAATCCTAAGCCCGCCCTAAATCACTCTTAGCCAACCCCAAGTGCTAAGTAGAAAAAACATGTCGGAGACTGCTTTCGCGCAATGGAATCAAGCGGCCGAAGATTCAATTGGCAAAACCTTAGGCGCCTTGGGCACGGCCCTGCCTTCCGGCGCAGAGGCTCCTCTCTTTCTCTCTCTCTCTCTCTCTTTCTCTCTTTCTCTCTCTTTCTCTCTCTAGAATGGCAAAACCATCCATCTCTTGATATGGCTTAGTCAAGGTTGGTCGCCCAAGTGGTGATTTACTTTTGGCATCATACCCATCAAACAATGTCCACCCTTTGTGCACTTGAGGTGTTGCAATATTGTTCCAGTGGAAAGCCTCGCAGGCAAGTCCAACAAGTGTTCACTCACATGGATTGCGTAACATATCCCAGCGTAGAGACATGCAACTGATCAGCTGGTCGCGTGTTGCAGTGTTGGAACTGCGACTCAGGTGGGATGCATTCACTCGGGCGAGTTGGTGCTGCCTGGCTTTTGCATAGAAAAAGTGAATCGGGGTGGCCGGAAATTGGGATTCCTACGAATGGTTGGTGTCAGTTTTTTATTGATATTGTATGGCCCCCCAATTTTGCGACTTTTTGGACTCATTTGGACTGCAAACCAATGAAATGCAAAGAAGGTATTTCTCCTGGATACCCTTTGCTGAGCTTTTCTGCAAGACGTTGGTTTTGTGCTCGCAATGGGGCACGCGGGGCGCTGCCGCTCCAAATGCCCATATTCACCAGAAGAAAGTTGGGGGGGTGGGGACGGGGGGTTACTTGCGCAATGGTGATGGAAATTGCGCCGGTGAAACCGTGCCAGCCAGCGGTCCCTTCCACCACGTCTATGTGGAGAGAATGTGAAGCTCAGGGCCTCCTGGTCCAGTGGGCCAATGTGACCTTTCCAGCGGAACACGGGATGATACTTCAAGGGTTCCCGAGTCCTGCGCTGAAGGTTGTAGCCCGAAAATGCGCAGCTTTTGTACCACCCATTTACCAAGCTCCCTACCAACCTATCAACCTACCAACCCACCTACCTGTCTACCTATCAACCCACCAACCTACCTACCTATCAACCTATCAACATAACTATCAACCTACCTACCTATCAACCTACCAACCCACCAACCTACCAACCCACCTACCTATCAACCTACCAACCCACCAACCTACCTACCTATCAACCTCTCAACCTACCTACCTATCAACCTACCAACCCACCAACCTACATACCTATCTACCTATCAACCTACCAACCCACCAACCTACCTACCTATCTACCTATCTACCTATCAACCTACGTATACCAACCCACCAACCTACCAACCTATCTACCTATCAACCTACCAACCCACCAACCTACCTACCTATCTACCTATCAACCTTCCAACCCACCAACCTACCTACCTATCAACCTATCAACCTACCAACCCACCAACCTACCTACCCCCCAGCCCTTCCAAGAGGCATCCCAAAGATCACCGAGGAATCGCTTCCGAAAGGGAGTGCTGGGCCTGCAGGCGAACCAGATGGTGGACACGACCATTTGGGCACCCTGGTTCAGAGAGTCGAGGAAGGTGATATGGCTGTGGTTGTCAAAACCAATGGGATCCCATTTTGGTTGGTTTAGAACCTATTTTAGTGGGGATTGGGATGTTCACTGGCGGTACGGGCTTTTGACCCATGGCCATATCCTCACTTCCCGAATTCCTGGACTTTTGAACTACTTTATGGGAAGGTCAATTTAGTGGGAAACAAGCAGTTTTGACTTTTCTTTTGCCAAGCCACTCGAGCAGGTGATATCCTCAAAAGGAGCTCTCAAGTTGTGGTTTAAAGGGACACCACCACAGCAACAGTAGTTTCGAGAACTGCTGAACAGGTTCACTTTTGGGGACCCTTGCCCTTTGGGCGGGTCTACGGTTAAGAGACTGTTGCTTTCGGCAGTGCCCGGGAAGCTGAAGACCTTGCAGCGGGAAGTTGCTGTGCTGCACTGCTTGTGGTGAAACTCCTGGGTGCTAAGTAACGCATGTTTTTGTTGAACGAAATCGCAAGTGATGCACATATCGCCCATTCCCTATCATGTGCTTGATATGTTGGCAAAGGCTGGGTCGTACATGTCTTTGGGATGGCTAGCTTTCGTTTAGCTGCTTCTCAAGTTTCCGCGCTTCGCCTGACCAAGGCAAGTGCTTCTGGCGCCTTTGGACTTGTTCTGCCAATTCCCTGTGAGAAGCGCTTTGCGCGGCTACTGCTGCTGCAGGCTGCGGGCGGATCGACGGCTCGGGCGAACGTGCGGGAACAACGTGTAGACGTGTCAGGGGCTTTGGCCACTGCCCATTCCGTGCGAACTATTCCAAATGTGATTGGCCTTTGCAAAGGCAAAACGCCTAACGCTCAGGACTCAGAACTGTCAAAGCACCAATCCTTCGGGATATGCTACTTGTACGGTCAGCCCCTGAGGTTTGCCTGCGCCCCGAACCAAAGCCCCGACACAAAAACCCTAAACCTAAACCCTAAAAACCATAAATCTAAACCCTAAAAACCCTAAACCTCAACCCTAAAACCCTAAGCCTAACCCTAAACCCAAGCCCTAAAAACCCTAACCCTAAACCTAAACCCTAAAACCCTAAACCGAAACCCTAAAAAGACCCAAACCTGCTTGCAGAAACCTAAGCCCTAAAAACCCTACACCTAAACCCTCCACCCTAAACCTAACCCCTAAAAACCCGCAGACCTGCCTGCTACCCACGCCTCGTGGTACCACGGCCCCACGTTCTGAAGAGAACGCAGGTCACCACGTGTCAGGTATGGCTGCAGGAGTTGTGCTACTTGAGTAGTAAAGGGTGCCATACTTGAACCACGTGCTGGACAAGGGTGGATTAGGGGGTGCCGGCAAACCACGGGGGCTGTGGGTACTTGTAGCTGGAAGGGCCCGCATTGCGCAACTGGAATCCTTGCAGCGGCCGCACCGAACATGACACAAATCGATGATGCTTATAGCCAATTAGCTCCCGGAATCCGTGCCAGTAAGTTTCCAACAATCCACACTTATCACGATTGCGTGCGTGCCGACTGGACTTGGACCCACCACTCATTCCAGATGGACATGCTAGACGTGAGCCCATCCAGCAGACAATGCGTCCAGCTTTGACAAGATGCCGGCTTGAAAGGCCTTCGTCCGCAAAATCTGTCATAACACTTGTGGGTCCGTGCGGGGAACGCACCAAGCCAAACAAAGCGATGGACCCAACAGCCATAGGAAGTTCTGATAGCACAAACATCGGGTCCGCGTCGCGATGCCTTCGTTCCCCTCCAGTGATCTAATCGTCAGCCAGCTGTGGATCATGCTCACTGAACTCACAAACTTGCTTTCGGAAGCCAAGAAGGCCGAAACAAGCCTCGGGCAAAAGTTGAGGGTGTTTGGGCCCGTGAAAGCAAGGTTATTTGCGGCTTCATTTCAGGAAATTGAGGCCGGGAGGGGGGACGGTTTGTGGGGTGCTTGGTACGTTTGACCCGGTCAGGTTGCGTGTTCGGCAGGGTTGGGAATCCATGTATAACAGAAAGGGTCAACCGTCCCCCCACCAGAATGGAATCTGCCAAATGTAGACAATATCTATCTCGATGTGTATATGTACACATATTATATAATATTATTAACACATATGCACACATATAGTTGTTTGTGGGCGGCAAATGCCCAGTGCTGCGGCCATGGGACTAGAAGTGACGTTGGTACGAAAGTGGCCCACTTTCCAGAACCAGGGTCACGGTTGCTCCGAGCCTCATCAAGCGGAGCGTTGGTGTCATTGGTGTCCTGTTTGGTTGTTTCGGTAGAGAAATAGATGGCCCTGGTTTACCTTGATCATGTACCAGGGCCATCTATTTCCCCTAAAAGGACACCTATGATTGGTGTGGTGTCCTTTGCCCTGGTGAAGTTGCTCTCTTCTGCGCGATGAATTCACCCGAAAGATCCGCACCTTTGGTGGCATGGACATGATCTTGCTCATCCCTTTGCTACATCAAGGGGAGTTTTTTTGTCATCGACTTTCACCGACTTCCACGCCCTCTTACCGCAAGGGGGAGTTTCTACGGTACCTTCCCCATTCTTTCCGGGGATCCTTCTTTCCAGAAAGCCTCCAGAAACCCAGCCAAAACGGCAGGTTTTTGAAAAGAGCGATGGTTGAAACAAAGGCAATCACCCCCTAAACCGCGATGTCGCAAAGCCCAAGGCCTTCTCAACCCCCCGTCTTGACTCAAAACCCCAAAAAACCTAAGCTGAAACCTTAGAGAGTTGTGCCTTCACCCTGTCCGCCTCCTTGGAATCCTCGAAACGGCGTTGACTGCGCTCAGGACGCCCTTGGCCGAGAGCTGAAGCCCATGCTGCCGCACGAGGACTGGCGCAACGCCCGCTTGGACCTCCAGGCGGCGTTTTGCACTTTTTCTAGGTCCCCCAGCTAGGTGCCCTTTCTCAACCCTTTTTTTGGTTGGGAGGGTTCCCCTACTAAAATAGACTACAGAAAAAAAGTTGGTACCCTTATTCTAACCTCTCTACTGGAAAACCTAGATTTACACCAATGATACCCTCCCACTAACTAACATGGAAGTGGAAAAAGGCCCTTTCCAAGAGGAAAGTAGGCTTTCTACAGGGGTCTGTGCACTTCCATGTTAGCTTTTCGGAGGGTATCCCTTTTTGTGTTGTTGGTTGAAAAGAGCAAGCTTTCAGCCAAAGAATTCCATTCTGATTTTTGAGGGCCTCGTTTTGCCTTTTCGTGCAAACAGGAACCAAGGCATTCGGATTGGTCTGTTGCCTCGCATTTGAGCTCTTCGGTCCCTGCGAGCAAGGCGCAATGTCACCCTGGACTGCACTGGTTGCCTCAGTTGAGTGAACTGCATACCCCCAAGCAATGGCAACAGCTGATGCCCCGATTCATGACCAAACCCCTGCAGATCAGCAGGAATTCAAGAGAAAACCTCATGACTGGACTCCCCGAATTGGGGTAGAGCTCTTTTTGGGGTTACAAGCAACTTGGAAGACCCATGAATCCCTCCACCCGATTTTTTCTCGCTAGGGGGACAAGAAGGCAGCGCACGAAGGGTTCATCGACGGAGACCTCGTGGAGCAGTTTCTGGATATGCCGCGGGAGAAGCAGGAGGCAGGGTCCAGCTTGAGATTGGTCTTCGCTTGCTCTAAGAAAATCCTCGGGGCAGGGGGTACTTAACTTTGTATGGACACCCTGGGCACATCCATTTGCTTAAGATTAGTTTTTTTCTCTTGTTGGTTTTTGGAGGGAATCTATCACTACTGGCATTTTTGTTTTTTGCAGGGGGCTTAAGCAAATGGAAGGTTATATCTTACCCACTTGCCACCGTTGTAAACCCGCTCACAAGTTGGGCCCAGAGCAAAACCCTGCTTTGGACTTGTTTGGACCAGGTTCCCGGTCAAGAGGCCTGCTGAGCACCTTTTTGATATGGTGCGATCCTTCAAACAGAAATATTTGTTTGAACAGTTTTAGTTATGTTTAAACTGCTCAAATGTGCAGTTTACTGCTCATAAGCGCTTGTAGGTTTGGGGGCTATCTTTTGGGGGGGATCAGAGTGACCCTGTGATTTTGCGGGTTGCAACAACTGCTTGGCTTGGGTCCCACAGGCCCAGGTTCTCTTGGCTAGGCGCTGGTGGCACCACTGGAGGAGAAGCTGGGTGTGAATGCGCTCGAGGACCGGCGGGAGGCGATGGCCCAGAAACCAGACACCCACTGTTCGCCGATTTGAGCTTCTTTTGGTTTGGCTGGGGCGGGGGGGGGGGGTGGTGTTGGTGGTGTGTTTGTAAGTGTTCCCCTTGAACAAACGTCGTGAAGGATCGCGGTTGCCGTTGTTTCCCAGCACAATCAAACCACCCAAACCATGTGTGCCTTGGTCAGAATCTTCAAACACACCACCACCCCCCCCCCCCCACAAGCCAAACCAAAGGAAGCTCAAATCGGGCAACAGGGGAGGTTTGCGGAATCACCTGTATCTCATAAAGGGGAAGGTGCGAATCAGATCGAATCAGTGTCTCGTGCCTCTGAAAAGTCATGCCCTTGTTTGATTGTCCCTTTACTCGCTTGTTGTTTTATCAATATTATTGTTTCCGCCTAATCATTATCATGCCATGTCCAGTGATGTGATGTCGTTTCGCTTAGTAATTCCTTTGTCATTTTTCGCTTGTGTCATGATTTAGTTTTGTTCTCCTCTGCTTCTTTCCTTTCAACTCCTTCTTTCCTTATTATTTCTTGCCTCTCTCCTTATGTTCTTCTCTTATTCATTTCTTTTTCCCTCCTTTCCCTTTCCGTCTTTCTGTTTTTCTCTTGTTTCTTCTGACCTTCCTTCCTTTCGTGGTTCCTTCGTTTCGTTGCTTTTTGTTTCATTCATCATGTCCGACTTTCCGTCTGTCATCGTCTTGCCTTCTTTACTAGTTGTCTTCTTTCCTTACTTCCTATGTTCCTTCGGTCCTCGTCCTGTTGTTATTTGTTTTTTTGTTCATGTCCTTCTTTCGTTTACTTATTTTTCCCTTGGTTGCTTCGTTCCATTGCTTTCCTGCTTTCCTTCCTCCCAGTTGTAAGGTCAATTTGGCGTGTCTAAGAAGTCAACAGTTTTTCGCGTCACGTAGGACGTTTCTGTGTTGTTCCACAATGCTTGGAGGAGCTTCTACAAGATGTGGAGGCTCTTTCGCAGCTACATTGAGCGCGGCCCAAAAAGTCTGGCGCATGAGCCATCGTGGCTGGCGGGGGCCGGGGGGGAAAGTGGGGAGTGCTAGGAGGAGTTTGTAAGCGGGTGCCAAACAAGCCCGTACTGCGTTGAAACCACCAGGATCCACCAGGCTAGGATTGTGATAGTTCTCAGGCCTTCATTTTTTAACCAGTATACGAATCCATGGTTCTTTGCCGATGCATATGAGAGTGCGATTGCCAATTGCTCATGTGCAGCGATTGATTTGGATGCACAGGGCGCTGACATGTTGGGGTGTTGAGGTGAGCAAAATGAACTATGTACATGTGTTTTGTCTTAGCCAGAGCCCTCGTCCACACCACCTCTCACATGCTTCATGAAGGCCTCGGCCACGTGCGACGCTTCACCTCCACATCAAAAGAGACTTGCACTTGCTGAACAGTCAAGCCAGACAAGCTTCCAAGGCCAGAGAGCAGCTACATGACTTGTTGCAAGCAGCAAAACGGCAGTTTCGCCCGTCCACCTGTGCGACCTTGCACAAGCTTGGTATCCTTTTTCGGCGCCATGCCAATCGATGAGCGCTCTAAGCGCTTCACCCCGGCAGTCTCCAGCTCCTTTTGTATGGCCAGGGCGGGCTTCTTAGCATCTGCCTTGAGCTTGTGGCAATGGGATGTTATACTACTCTTTTTGGTTTGCGGGGGGGGGGAAGGGGGGGCACACCTAGGGCACCCAGCTATGCCCGATGCTCACTGCGGTGGCCGAAATGAGGACATGTCAAGCAGTTGCAGATGGTCACATATGGTCACACTGAGCAAAGGTTGACCGAAGTGATTACACATACAATCGACGCATTGACATGGTTCCTGCCAGTCGTCTCGGACGCGTTTCCATGTTTCACGTGATTTTGTGACGGTTTAGAGCTATGTATGCCGGCCTTGTTTGCCCAGCAGTGATGTGGCCTGCCTTTGCACCTACTCTGTCAAATACCAACCCTCAACGTGCTGATGTTGTTTGGGACCTGTCTCCCCGGGCTGCACAATCACAGGTACTAGACAGCGATTTCCTTCAACATACTCGCCTTACTGTCAATCAAACGAAACCACGGGGAGATTCATCTCTGGGGTGCCAGAACCATTGTTCTTGCCCGAGCAGGTTTTGCGACCTGCCCTCGCCAAGGGAGACATTGGGGTGTTTTCGGTTTTCCCTCAGTCAGGGTCAGTTGTGTATTGTGACCGTCGCGGCACTTTCCGTCCACCTGGCCATCGCCTGCAAAGCTCTATTTGGGGCAGGGGTACGTGGGTAATAAGCATGGACCACTTGCCATGGATATATACGTCTTCTAGGTGGATTATGACCCGGCTTAACCACTTCCGTCGCCGACCCGTTGAGAGCTCCCGAGGTCTGGAAGGGCGGGCTCGGGGGTCAGTGCCCCATGCTGCCGTCCAGCCTTGGGCTCTGCAAGGTCCACGCGGAGCGTGAAGCTGCGGAGGGGCTCCCGCACGGCAGGGTGGATGGGCCCATCCCTGCGGACTCCTGGCCAACCCTTCGCCGGCCATGAAGTTTGGGGGCTTTCCGAACCTGAGTGGAAGGGGAGGGGCAAAAAGCCCTTTGGTGGGGAAGAAAAGGACATTTGGGGAGTGTTTCTCTGAAAGGTCGCCAGGGGAAATCAAAAGAACGCCTACCAGTTCGTGTCGAATGTTTGGAAGCACCCAAATGGCAACGAATCGGACGCGGTCATTTCGTTATTCGCCCTTTGTTACACCGTCTCCCGCAGGACCATCTAACACGATGAGCATCTCGAAATGAGCAAGAATCCCGCCCCAACAGTTGGTTGCCTTCTGCTTTCGAGTCAACATGGGTCCAGATTCCTTCCAAGTGGCAGAGTCGTGCTCTCCTTGGCTTCCTCACAGGCACATGTCATTCTCAGAACGCAGTTCTTTACCAGGCCCCGTTCTCCCTTTTGGCTTGGTGGGTTCCCCGTTTTAGTTGACCCCTCAAATTGGGTTCCTTTTTGCCACCACTGCTCAACTGGTTGAGCCGAGGAAAAGTTGCGGGAGTTTGAAAAGCAGGCGGAGAAAAGCGGCAGCTTGGACGCACGAATATGTGTACCTAAAGGGGCGATCGGGTGGTACCTAGTAAGTGGTTAGTAAGTTTACGAGACTTATAACCTTGGCAAGTGGGTTGTTACCAACTTACTGAGTACCCTGCCCCTTCAAGTAGATGGCAGGTAGCTGGGTGGGGAGGTAGTTTTCACCAAGTGCAAAACTCCCCCCCCCCCCCCTACACTCCCCCCCCCCCAAGAAGTTAAGATCATGTTGGGGCTGGCAAAAGTAGTTGGACCGAATTGAGGCTAGTTGAGCCTAATTAAGCTTAATTAAGCCTAGGTAAGCAAATTTGAATGTTGCTTAATTAGGCTTAATTAAGCTTAATTAAGCTTTGTTGAGCCTGCCCAGGCCTGGCAACTGTGACATGCGCTGGTTTTGAGGGTAGTCAGACCTTGCAGGTGAAGGAAAAGATTCAATCAATTGACGCCAATTCCAGGCAATCCGAGCTCTAAGGCTCAATTACGTTTAACCTGCCTTAACTTTGGGGGGGGGGGTGCGTTCTAAGCGACCCCTCTCAGCTTAGAACACTCCCCCCCAAAAAAAAAACAGTTAAGGCCATTTTAGGCTTAGTTAAGCCAAAACGGCGTAATCCGGCCTCACTACAGCTTCTGTCCCTAATTGCTGAGCCCTGCTGTGGGCGCAATGCCTCATTTGAGCCCCCAGCTTGGCCCCGAATATGCTCAGCAAGACAGGGACTGCCTTATGATTTGGGGGGGTGGCTTTGGGTGGGGGGAGTCTTGCGGTTGGTTGGGGGAGTCTTGCGGTTGGTAGTTTGGTTGGTAATTTGCTTGGCTGGTCGGGTGAATCGTTCCTTGAGTCTTGCTTGCAAGTAGCACAGCTTTTTGTTTGGAGGGCGTGTGCTCGACAAGAGTGACAGACAGATCGGTGGCCCGATCAAGGATACACTGCAGATGTTTGATAGCATCAGCAGTTGCAACTTCATACCGTCATCAGAACCACACCCTTAAGGTAGAATCAGCAGCCCTGACACCTTCTTTGGGTCTAGGCGCCCTGCCGCTTCAAAGCTGGCAGCTAAGGCTCACCTTTGAGAAGCCCGCCGCGCAGCCCCTCGCCCAAAGCCAGAGAGCGGAGGAGCCTTAGCTGGGTGCTTGCGATTTCGTCACTTCAAGGCGCTCCAAGGGCGAGGTTGGGCGCTACCATCTCCCGCCAGCCAAAAGAAAAGTGCCATCCAATGACTGGAGATGGCCTGTTTGCCCTGCATGTGGCAACAGCGGTTCTGAGATGCTCCGAAAGATGAAACATTTGACAACCGCAACTCGCGGCCAGGAGCCCACAGGCGCCGCAGCGGACGCCGCAGCGGACGCCGCGGACGCCGGCTGCAGCAAGCCCGAGGCGCGAGGAAGATCGGCCGGGGCGGTTGGGCAGAAGCATGGGCAACCAAACATTGCTTGGACACTGTTTGCACGGTGTTTTGCTGGCATGGAAGCAAGAAACACGCACTAATATGCATATGCACACACGCATGAACACGAATTGTAGGTTTCTCTGCTTTTGGAAACGCCGCCTCGATATCTTACCGGCTCTTACCCATCTGATTTCGGGCAGAGAGAGCTAGGAAGGAATGTCACGTGACTTGGCATTTGTGAATCTTGCCACATGGTACTGCACAGGTTTTTTTTGGCTGCAGTTTCTACAGTTCCTGAAGCAGGGAATCCCCGAAGATGCGGGACTCTCCTTGGCTGTTTGTTTCAGTTTGAAACAAGTCAAATGAATCACCAGTAGCAGTAGGACGCATCAAAAGGGATCCGTTTCCCATGGTTGACATCACAGATTTGCACAGCCTCACAAGCAGTGGGTGGACATTAATCCCAATGTAGATGTCGTCCACCAAGGGGCCCCTGACTCATTTGCCCAGAAACCGACCTCTTGCTTGGTTTCCCCAATTCCCCTTGTTACTGTCCAAGCAGTGGTTGGGAGGGTGGGATAAACCTTTTGTTTCCAGCAAAGCCAGAATCAACCCTGGGGTACACCATTTCCATACCGATCGGTTTTTCGTTGGTTTGGTGGTTAGGTTTCCATAGGCACTCAAAGTCTCCAACGTTTGGCCGATCCGAAAACGGACCCCAGTCCGCAGGAGTGGCTCCCGGACCCCAGTCCGCGGCGATGGATCTCGCGGCGATGGCGATCCGAGCCGCTGCCTGGCGCGGGTGTGGGCGGAAGGAAAGGGCGGCCAGCGCCGCGGACGAGGGATGGGCGGGTCGGTGTTTGAGGGTACCCGGCGGGTACCCGGGTACCCCCTTGGTGCCTTCAGGGAAACACCCACCATTTTGGGCGGCCGGGGTTAAGAAAAGACCATGGGCGGGTCGGTGTGGTCGGTGTTTGAGGCTCATTCCCGTTTTGCGTTTTTTGCTGGCTTTGGCACTCAGTCCCCGAGTCCCTGGACTTGGAACTTGTTGGGTTTGGACCATTTGGTGGTGAACGAGTTCAGACTTTTTTTGGCCAATCCACTCGAGAAGTGAGTTGCAGGGAAACGCCCGCCATTTTTTGGGGGGGTTACCTAAGAAAAGACACTCCAGAATCGCTCCAAGCCTTTTCAACTGGTTCATTCTCAGAGGGCATCAGTTCTCAGGAAATGCCATTCGACCTGGGCTTGGGTTGAAACAATCAGGCCATGGGTGGCTTCTAACTGTGATTGGGCTTTCAACAGCAATCCTTTGCAAGGATGCCCAGCTGGAAAACAGCAATCGTTTGAATGGGATGCCCAGGCAAAAAAAACAACCATCCTTTGCATGTTTGAAGATGGCCATGGTCAAGCTGGGGACGCTGAACTTTGTCCAGAGTACTCTCGGGTTGAATGATTTTGTTGCAAATATGGTTCATTTGATTGGGTGCTTTCTTCTCTGGAAGCTGGGCTCACGAATTTCCGTGGTTCCCACCCCTCCACTTTGGGCATCGGTTGCTGGACCTGAGAACCTTTGCACTCAAGGGATGAGTTCCCGCTAAGCAACACAAGCTCAAACTTTATGCACGAGTCCCAACGTTTGGACCTCCTTTGAGATTGCGATTGAAAGTGCTTACTACAAAGGAAGGCATTCAATCCATGAGATCCAAGCCTGCTATGGACGCACTTGGACACGTTGCCTCCAGGTGCCAGAAGCCAGCGGAAGAGGGCGGACTCTGCAAGCAACACGTGACAGATGCCCAGACCAGCACGGCATCTTTCTCTCCTTTCTGTTGCTTTTGTGTATGTTGGAAAGGTTCCCTCTAAAATCAAGCAACTTGTTTTGTTTTTTTTGTTGTTGTTGTTCTCTCTTTGGAAGGGTTCCTCTAAAATCAGGTTACCCGCAAAAATCCACCGACTGGGTTTTCGCCAAATTCCGCCAATCCAAAGGTTTCCCTCCAAAGCGACGAAGAGGTGCCTTTGTTCCCATGTTTGGGCTGAGGATGCGTCGAAGCACAAGGGGGTGCCATGCCATGGCTTCGTCGATGGCCTTTTGGGCAGCATCTTCCGGACTGATCGGAGGTAGGATTCGGAGCCCGGTTCCATTTCGGCTTGGACCAAAGGAAAACCCATTGGGAACGGGATCGCTGGGCAACTGGGCTCACATAGTGCAGACTGATCAATGCAGTGTCAGGTATAAAGGATGCCCACCAACATGGGGACTGCATAGTCGCCCACGAGTTGTCCAGGACCTTGCAAATTGGTTGGCACTAGCCCCCAAACCACTACTCGCAGGGTAAATTGGTGAATAAACCCGTTGCTTTGTAGCGTTTGTACCTTTGGGTGGTGGTGCGCCTTCCCTGCTTTGGCTGGGCTGCACGCGGGGGCATGACCCCAAAGGGACGCTGCCCATACTTATTCATGCCTTCTGTGTGCAAAGGACAACTGTCAGGACTGTTGGCTGGGGGCCAACAAATTGGACATGGCCATACCAAACTTTAAAGGGTGCCCTTGGCTGCTTTTTCCTGTTTTCTGCGGGGGGGAGTCATGTGATCTTCAACAGCTATTGAACTTGGGGGGGGCAATAGTTTGTGCTTCCCTCACAAGGGGTCCACTATCACGCCTGTTTCTCATTTGGTTTTCACATTCGGTACCCTTTCAGAGGGAGTGGAAACAAGATCAGAAAGTGGCGTGGGCAAGTTTGCTTTTGACAACGGGACCATGGACCCGCGTGCAAGGAACCAATATAATAAGCTGTTGAATCAATACGGGCAGCTGCAGCCTACTTCCAACAATCACGGAAATGGACCAAAGCTTCCCAAAAGGAAGATAGTCCTCCAACTGCCTCCTGTCCGGAGCCAAGCATTTTGGTCCAAGGCACCCTTGTCCCTTGGGCCCATGGTCCAGACGGCGTATCCGAGGCGAGATCCCAGCAGCAAAGCTGGAGGCATTCAGGAAAGCGGCCGCTGCTCGGCTTCCTTTTGGAAGCTAACGCCCCAGGTGAAAACACACCTATTTGGGAAACCCCGGTGGCCTCATTTATTAGGATCTCGTTTGAAACATTTGTTTAGTTTAATTTCACTAAGATTCAAAACTTCAGAAAGTGGCATAAACTTCCCATTGACTATTCATTGCCCAAAGAGTCGAGACACGATTTCTCAGCTTGCCTGTGCGAGGACGCATCCACGGCCGGACCTTCGAACCTTTGAAGGTTGGCTAGAATCAGGAAGAAAGTCTGCTTCTGTGTTGTGTTTGGCTGTTTTGGGTTTTCTTTCTGAACAAACTGTCCAGGAAGAGAAGTTCACCACTTTTGGCATAAGTTCCCTTTGGGCATGTCCTTTTAGGGGAGAGTCCATGTCGTCCCATGTTATGTTGTGGGCCTTTTTGGTTGGCCTCATCCTCAGGAAAAGAACGGCTGGGACAAGCCCAGCCCTGGCGCCCCGAGCGCTGCCTTGCCAGATTCGACGCTCGCACCTCAGAGGTGTCAGCTGAAATTTAAGCTTTTGGATTGCCTCGTTGAACAAACCGAAAGCCAAACTTGGTTCAAAAAGAATGGGGGCGACAGGCGTCCGCTGTCCGGGCTTTATTTCCCTTGAAAAAAGGGACGGGGTTCGGTTTAAAAAAAAGAAGAAAAAACACAAAGGAAAAAATGAAGAAGAAAACAAGGAAAAAAAGAAGAAGGACAAAATCAGGAGACAAACCACAGCAATTGCCATGGATGGATCCCATCCCGTGAGCCTCCCGCGGAGTAAATCCATCGCCTCCGCTTCGCGGAGTCGCTTTGGCTCAGGCCAAAGCCGGCGGCCGCGTCCCCGAAGCGGACGGCCTCGCTGCAAGCGGTGCTGAAGCGCCCGGCCATGCGCCGCACCTGAGCCGCGTCGAGCAAAGCGCTGGGGGAATTCGGACATGTCCGCGTGAGAAAGCGGCCAAAGCTGGGCTGGGAGTCCCAAGGTGCTTAGGGGGTCTTTGGATGGGGCGGGCAGTCCCAAGCGCTTAGTGTTTTTGGCATGTTTGGCTAAGTGAGAGGTAGTCAAGTCTTGGAACGAGGCAAGAACCGATCTGGGAGATTCGCCAAGTGGGTAGCCACCGTGTTAAGGGGAGAACATGGAATGCCACGAACTGCCGCGAAGCCCTATTACGATACACTACATAAGCCAGCAGCTGTGCTCACACAGGCAGCCGGCTTGCTGCGTGCAAACGGGAAGGACGCTTGCACGCTTGCACGATCAAGCTCGACTCGCATAGTTGGCTCAAGTCCCCTTTGAGCTCTCCTTTTTCCCCGGATCGTGCACAACCTCTGGCCATGATCTGGATTCTAAGCGTTTTCGTCTTGTGCACGGCTGATGAAAGAGCTCTACAAGAAGACAATGAATGTGCAGGCACGGCCGACTGCTCCTTGAATGCTCTTCAGCTAAACAGTGCAATCGAGAAAGTGGCAGAACAGGAAATGGAAAGTGCTATTGACGAGGAAGGAGTGTTCGTTAACACCAACTCCTCTTTCCCTCTCTATGGCTACCACCACTGGGCCACCACCACGCAGTATGGCGAGGCCCCCCATGCAGCCTGCGGGGGGATCGATACCAAAAAGTTGACGGCTGGCACTCGGTTCCACAACGTCGCATCTACTCAGGCCATGTGGAAGGACTGCAATCATGATGGCTGTTGGTGCGGAAAGCCGGGCGGTGGTGAGGGCACAGCTGGCATGGGCTGCCTCTCATGTGCAAAGGGGCGATTCTTGTGCTCTGCCTATGGCACCCACGGCAAACCCTTGCGCCTCGCAGAGATGCGGAGCGAGACGAACGCCGAAGAGGATCTTCAAAGCGCATGCCCCTTCGCGTCAGAGGAGGTCCTGCTTGTAGTGGGTGACTACTGCCCACATAAACACAATAAAGACTGGTGCCCAGCTAGAGCTGGTCAACACAATGCCTACGGGTCCTTGAACCATCTGGATTTCTCCGAGTACCCGGACAGCATTCCGCATGACGTGTCGGTTCCCAACAAGAACTTTGTGTTTTCTCGGATTGATTGCCCGGAAGAGTTGAAGCGAAGGTACCGCTCGATGTCTCGCTGCAAGTGAGCTTTTGAAGCGAACGTTGCAGGTGTCACCATGCAAAATCATTGTGCCCTAGGCACTACGATTTCCAGTCAAAGAGCCATGCCAGAGAGAGACAGCGAGAGACAGAGAGAGGGTCCTTTACTGACAAACATAGAAATGGATAGTAACCACCTCATACCGTATCTGCTTCGTTTAAAACATTGGGCATCACTCGTTCTGCACGTAGAGAAGCCCTCAGCAGTCGCAGGCCGGACATGCCTCAGCAGTTTTGCAAAGGTAACTTTAATCGAGCGTTTCCGGATGTAGGACTCTTGACCAGCTCCATGTCTTCTTGCAACTCAGCGCCTAAGCACCTATACCATTGAGCTTTGCGGATATGACCAGAAGAGGTTGTGCAGGGAACAGAAACATGCGACCAATCATTTTCTGTGTAATTACATGAGCCCCACATTCCAGATTCAAACTTGCTTTGGATTTTGCAATCGATGGCAGGCTAACAGTGATGAGTTGATCTGTTTGACAAGCCCTGCCAAGGGCAAGTCGGCACTCTTGAAGGAGAGCCCAAGGTTGCAGAGAGGCCGAGAAACATACATTACCAAGGACCATACTTAAGTCTCCAGAGATGTCAAGATTGCTTTGTGCTTCGTTGTTGGTTCCCGCAGCTTGCGGCTGCAGAACAATGGGAGCTGTACCCTTCAAGGCTTGCAATTCACCAAGCTCAACGTCTTCGGCCTGAATCGAGAAAGCTTGGCCTCTCCGATTGACAATGCTTGGCTTGGGCGCGATGGAAGATGAAGTGAGCCAAGAGGCCGAGCCTTTTCTGGACACAGAAGCCTTCCCACACTTTGCTGCGCCACTTGGCTTATAGCGTGCCGCGAATAATACTTGTGGGGGCTTTCCTTTAAGCCACCATTTAGAGGACCGCAGTTTGAGGGTATCACTTGAAGACCCGGTGCAGACGCATATCGAGGCTGCTGGCTGCAAGTGGAGACTATGCGCGTTGCAGTGGCTGCCGTTTTCGAAAAGCTTCCTTCAGTGACTTGCCCGAAGGCGCGGTCCGGCGGTCCGGTCGAAGAGTGCGTGGCAACTGCCATGCCTCAAAACAAGCACTGTAGCTACAGAACCTTGTGTTTCGGCGGGTATGCCACACTTCTGCCAATCCGGTGTGTGTGTGTATGATGTGTCCAATATCGTTAGCCATTCGTCTGGGCACAATGCTTGCGTCCAATAGGCTTCGACAGCTTCGAAGCCAGGAAACGAGCCTCTGGAGGGGCGAGTGGCCGCGAAAGTGAAGGCGGCACCTCTTATAAAGGACATGGATCACGGGGCGGAAGGGAAGAATCCCTCAAGGTTGCTCTGGTTCTTGTTGTTTTCCCAACCTTTCACTTGTAAGCGTGTAGCTTGCAAACTTTGGGACTGACAGTTGTTGGTTTTGTCTCAATCTTTTAACTGTATACCTTGCAAACTTGAGAACAGCATATTTTTGATTTCTGCTGAAAGGACAAATGCAGAAAATGCAGAGGTCAAAGGGCAGACCTTTTTCAATATTAGTGCCCCCTTTGAGGGCAACTTGAAGGAGAACACCAGGTCTAATTCCTGGTTCGAATCATGTACAAAAGAAGAAAGCGCTCACGGGCCTACATCAGTGTCCCAGGTTGGCCCAAATCATGACACGGTCTCCATCGTATGTCCGTTGCCCGGCACAGGCACCTTTGGCATGTGCCAAAGCAGACCCACTTGAGTTTGCATTCCGCAAGTCCAGCGTTGGCATTTGGCTAAGTTTACTTGATTGCTTGTTGCCATTATTGCCGCTTTGATTTTTGGCCGACCGCAACGAGGGTGTGTCGGCAAATCTTCTTGCTGGCTCCAGCACGCGATGTGCCACTCTGATGGACAACACCCAGACGAGTGTTCCTCAGTGTTGTTTTCCTTGAATGCTTTCGCCGCGTGCCGTTGATTGCGCCTTGCAAGTTGATGCATATATATATATATATATGCATATCATGTTTGCTCGCTAGATTCGCCGGCCAGGAGTTTCTGGAAAAAGTGGAACGTCACACAGACGATGCCACCCGCTTGCAGCTAGAATCATATCGGCAAGATTCGGCAAGTAACATCGGCAAACTGAGGCTGTATATTTGATGTTGGTGTGTGTGTAATTATGGGTTGGTTTGTGTTGGTGTGTGTTGGTTTGTGTTGGTTTGTGTTGGTGTGCGTTGGTCAGTGTGTGTGTGTGTTGGATTGTGCTAGCGCGCATTGGTGTTAGATGTGCGTTTGTGAGCTTAGGATGCCAAGTGATTTGTTTGCCCCAAGTGCGCATCCGAAGGGGGTGAGTGGGATTGGCGAGCTGGACTGATAGAGAGGGCGCAACGACATAACTCGATTGGTGAAGCCGCAGAGCCCTTTCTCAACATTTGCTCAACCCCCGGACTCCTGGACCGACCAAACACTTGCCAACATCTTCATAAACCCCAGTCATCAACGATATATTTTTGGAAGACTCTCTCTGTTGCATTTGCTGATTTTTTTTGGTGAAAGGGAGAGATGAGAGATGCGTTTGGGGTGTGCGATGGACCGCTCGAGGCCCTGTCCGAGGAGCTGAACAAAGCCTTCAACATCTTGTGGGCCGAGAGCATGCGAAGCTCCATGGCTGCCAGGCGCCGAATGAATGGGCAAGATTCGGCGGGTTTGAATTGGCGAACGGGTTTGGGGTTTGGGGCGGGTTTTGCCGGGGTCAGTATTTTGATGGTTTCTGGGAGATATCAAAGTCATTGGGGTTGTTTCCCTTAACCCACCACTTGGGGGGTGACTTTGATCATGGTAAAATGATGAGGCCAGTTTTGGGCCCCCGAAATAAAAGTTGGCGTGGAAGTGTTTTGCTTTTCAAAAGGCGGGGGGGGGGGGGGTTGTGGTTCGGCGCCCAAGAAGTTGACGTGTTTTTTGAGGGTCTCCCAAAGGGAGATGAGTCTTTGTTGCAGGCTTCATGATCTGTTACCTCACTTAAAACGGTGCTTGAGCGAGGAGGTATGAGGGTGACACCTCGATTTCCCTTCTATCTATTTATTGCTATGCATGGTTGGCTCATGTAGGCTCCTCAGACATAGGCTTTCCGGAGGCTAGCAGCATCGCCACTAACGGGCATTGCAAACACCCTAGACTCGAGACGCTTTTATGACCTAAGTAGTAAATATTTGATCTCTGAACCGGCGCGAACCCCATCGCAGTCCGCAAATCACAAGTTTAGGCAGGTGGCACCTTTCGCCTCCTTGCGCGCAGGTGCCAGCAACTTGAACTATGGCCCCCTTGCCCGCCACCTCCTGGCATTGATGACTTGGACACCGATTATGCCAAGGATACTACGCTTCCAGGCTGCAGATCATGGAATTGCCTTTTGACCATCCTGTTTGGCTGGGACAGGACTAGCAGCCTGTCCTCGTGGATTCCGGAAGCACCTGTCACTTTCAATGGCTTCACTAGGAAGACTTACCCCTCCCACCAAACGACGTGGAACCTGCCGTTCGGAAGTCCCTTTAAAGGGAACATGGTTCAAACTAGGACCCCGAACGTCGGGTTCCATGTCAATTGGCGGGGTACATCCTTGACCGCTTGAGACCTTCCCGAGGTGTTTGTTGGCCATGGCGCAGCGCTTGTACAATCAAGACCGCCTACGAAAAGAGTCTCACACCAGGCGCAACGCGCGATTTCCATCGTCGGACTTGTGGTAGGCTCTTTGAGCGGGATGCGTTCTTGCGCTTGTCACTGTGCTCGAGTTAGTTTGTTTGGTGTTTTCCATGCGAACTTCCAAAGAGCCACGGCTGCTTTGCATGTGCAGTGATATGCCATGTTTGATAAAACGTTGTGGGTTAATTAAAAAAGGCCCACAGCAATTTCAATGTCGAAAGTTCACAGAGGAAAGCGAGCCCGTCCTGGAGCAAGGTTATATTGTTAGTCTGTCTTTGTCCTGTCTGGGGTTTTGAGGGAGCTGCGCAGGTTCCCCCAATAGTAATAGGAAAGTCGACCATTCCCCCACATATTCCCTCCAAATGCCGCAGATTCCTCCCCATGCAGATGTTTGCTTGCCAGGCGCCTATCCACCGCATCCTTCCTGGCGGACTTCGCCTTCGAAGCTGGGCTGCCTACGCCGCCCTTCTTCGGATGCCGAGATCCTGCCATGGAAAAGCCTCTGGGCCCAAGTGCTTGTCACCGCCACGTTTCACCATCGGCTTGGACGCAAAACAGCGGATTCGCCAAGGGGCAGAATCTGTTTGAATCCATGAAAACCCGCGTGGCTTCAACGTTGACCGTAGGCAGCATACTGAGGGCTCGACATGTCTGAGGAAATTCAGCTTCCCTCTGATTGGTGGTTTGGGTTGGTTGTTTAGTGGTTAAGGGGTGGTTTCCCATGTGCCCTCTACAGCCAGAAATTCAAATCCCAAGCCACCAATTAAGGGTTATCTGAGAAATCTATGAGGAAATCTGATTGTGCCTCTTAGTGGGCGCCGGCAGCTCCAACTAGATGTCATCCAATTAAGGGTTATCTGGGAACCCCCCGCTGAAACCGGACAGCCGGGAGTCGCTTTCTCCGAGGTTCGAGGCCTTGGCGGACGACTACGAGCTGAAGAGCAACGTAGCGCCCGGCCGGCCTCGGGTTTGGTGGTTGCCGTGGAATCTGCGCCTTGGTTTGGTTTGGTTGACCGAACACCCCGCGACCGATCGATCTTCCTGATCTTGAGGATATTCCAAATTTGGTGTTTGTTTCTATCTATCCTATCTATCCTATCTATCCTATCTATCCTATCTATCCTATCTATCCTATCTATCCTATCTATCATTCATCTATGTATCTGTGTGTATCTGTGTGTGAGTGTGTGTTTGTGATAGTTAGCAACTTGCCCAGGCAATGGACACAGTTGATTCTTCAATCTGAGCACTTGGGAGGCTCTCACCTTGTTGCTGTCACGCTTGCCGCTTGCGTTTCCTCAAAGGACCCCGTTGGTTTTGGTTCTTTCAATGGGCAGGCTCAACAAATTGCCCAAAAAAGAGCCTTCAACGACGTACTAGACCCATTGATCTTGTTGACCCGTTGGGGTCTTGGAAAGGGTGGGTGCGTGGTTTGTTGAACCTAAGGCCGGAGGATTATAATTGTAAGAGGGCTCCCGACCGTTTCCACCCCTGATTGAAGTAGTTGAATTGAGAGCTGTTGAATCTGAGAATCTGAAGTGGACATCAAGATTGGTGCCCTAAATGGAAGTTCTCTAGGCCTGCCTCTCTGATGGCGTGTCAACACAACGGACATTCTACAGGAACTAGGGTGTGACCGGCTTGCGGCGTCACATTCGGGGGACAAGTTTTACCGCTGCATCCGGTCGATCGGCAGGATCGTAGATGCTGGCTGCTTCCTGATCGACATGTTCTCGAAGGTGCTACGCCCTTTGCGGGACAACTACTGCACCTCTCGCACTAAGAAGCTGGAGTGAGACGCACGCTGCAAAGCCAAGATTAAGACATCCCCAGTGGATCCCAGTGACATCCAGTGACCACAAAAAAGGTAACCATGCCATTTTGTGCTTTGGCTTTTAAAGGGTGGTTCCCTTGGGTTCCTTCTTTGTAAACGGAATCACTGGGATTGGCTTTGCACAACAGCGCCTGCGCGGAATATGCCAGCAAATGCTTGCTCTAGCTAACCGCTGGCGTGTTGGATGTCGGGTTCAGTTGGCTCATGTTGGACACCCGCGCGGTGTGCTCGCAAGGTGTTCTGAACCAATACCCTTGGTGCCGTTGTCCGGGGAAGTGTGTACATTGCGGGATTGCCGCGATTGAAACCTGAGGCTTGTTGATGGAAAGGGAAGGGAACGGACACCCTTTCCTCATTTTAATGGCCCAGACCTGCTGAGCTTCTTCCCATCCTGTACGCAAAGTTCAAATGCTGTAGGCTATGGCTTCTCGATCCGTGGGTGCGGGGTGTGCCTGAAAGGCGATTTTCCTACCAGGACCCCCCAACAGCCATCAAACGGCGTGTTCAGTGACATTGAGCTAGTTTGGCCACGGGAGCCAATGGCAGGTGGCAAACATGTGTCCAAATAGGCAAAAGTAGCGGGAACCTCCAAACGGTGTGGTCCAAGCTGAGAATGGTATCCTCAAAAGCGACACCTAATATACATACCTTATATATATATATATGTATACATATGGGTTTGTCCTTTTTTGGTGTGTTGAGTTGCTTCAAAAGGCAGAAGGTGGGACCTCCGCGAATCATACCCCCGAATCATACCCCGAATCATACCCCCGAATCATACCCCTTAAAACATATGCTGCAAGATGCTACTGTTCTTTGTTCACTGCCTCCACAACAACCCCACCCAATACTACCAGTACCACCACTACTACTACTACTACTACTGCTACTTCTACTTCTACTACTACTACTTCTACTACTACTACTACTACTACTACTACTCTCCAATTACTATCACTACTACTACTACTACTGCTACTACCACGACTACGAGTATTACTACCACTACCACTACCACCGCTACTACTACTCTACTGCTTCTACTTCTGCTTCTGCTACCCTTACTACTAACTACTACTACTACTACTACTACTACTACTAGTAGTAGTAGTAGTAGTAGTAGTAGTAGTAGTAGTAGTAAGTAGTAGTAGTAGTAGTAGTAGTAGTAGTAGTAGTAGTAGTAGTAGTAGTAGTAGTAGTAGTAGTAGTAGTAGTAGTAGCAGTAGTAGTAGTAGTAGTAGTAGTAGAAGTAGTAGTAGTAGTACTACCTTTGTCACTACTACTGCTACTACGACTACAACCTTTACTACTACTACTACTACCACTACTACTACTACTACTACTACTACTACTACTAGTACTACTACTGCTACTACTACTACTACTACTACTACTACTACTACTACTACTAACTACTAACTACTACTACTACTACTACTACTACTACTACTACTACTACTACTACTAATACCCACTACTACTACTACTACTACTATTGTTACTACTACAATATTACTACTAGTACTACTACTTCGACGACTACTGCTACTACTACTACTGCTGCTGCTGCTGCTTCCGCAAATCCTACCCCCGAATCATACCCCGAATCATACCCGCGAATCATACTTGCGAATCATTACTCAAACCTTCCTGCCCGGCCCCCGCAAAAAATACAAACCCATATGTATAAATATATATATATATATATGTATATGTGTGACTGGAATTCGATTCATGCATCCTCTGGGTGCGAGGGCGGGGGGGAGCTCAGAGGCCAACTTGCCACAAACATTCGGATGCAGCTTTGGCGTCACTGTCAAGGCCAGATGGCGCCAGCGAATCCCACAAGTGGCACGCGAGACACTGTTTGCACCAGTTTCGGTTGGCAAAGATGAGCGTTTCCCATGCCGTTTCCGTGGGAAGGTGCGGCGCTTGCCGGCACTGTGCCTTGTCGCTCGTTTCCGGCGCTTTGATCTTGAGGGAAGGGTCGCCATATTCCAATATATTCCACTTTTTGAGTGGTTTAAACATCGCCTCACAACACCAACCAACCACCGGCAAACGCTCACTGGGGTGTTGGGGCCGTTTTTTGGACGGGCCGCGGTGACGTCTTAAGGGGACATGTCTGGAAGCGTGTGAGCGGCGGCTCAGGCTTGGGGTGCGTGAAGTTGGGCCCACGGAAAAGAGTCGGGCTTCGGAATCAATCCGAATCAACGCCCCCCCCCCAAAAGAAACAATTAAAAAAAATGATAATAATAATAATTATTATAATAGTAATAATGATAGTAATAATGATATATATAAATAATACTAATGGTAGCAACACTAATAAACGTGATAACAACTCCACAAATTCTTCCCTGAAGCTGGCCCAGCCTTTGCTAAGTCAAGGAGAGCTCAATGCTGGAGTAGCTAGCTTTAGTGATTCACGTGACATCCAGAACATGACAACTCCTCATGGCGGTTTAAAAGGCCCGCGACGTGACGTTGACATCCCCGGAAGATGTACTCACTTTAAGGGACCCAGCTTCACAGAGGATGGAAGGTGGGCTGGAGTCCGAAACCCTACCACGCCATGCTCACCTCACGAGTCCATGAGATTTAGGAGCAAATCGGGTCGGGCCGGTCGGATGCATCGAGGCCTCCCTCTGATCAGGTTTGGCACCGCCATTGTCCTGTCCGGTTTCAACAGGGCCTCCAAGCCCTTCGCAAGCATTCCACGCAGCCGGATCAGATTCCTTTCTTCCAGTTTCAATTGGCAAAGGTGAGTGTTTTCCATCGGCTGGCGTTCCATGGGACAAGTTCGGACCAGAACCAAGCTGATGCCGAGGGTCATTCAATTGTACTTTATTGTGGCTTAAACTTTCAACATCACATTTCGGGCCTTGTTTAGAGTCGCCTCTGGCTGTGACATTTAGAAGGGACATATGATGAAGCCTATGAGTGGCAGCGCTTCCAGCGAGGTAAGTGGCTCAAGCTTGGTCCGGGGGTCGGGAGTTCTCACAGACTCGTCCGTGAGGCAGGGACTTGCAGGGGTTTTGTCATGTTTCAAAGGGCCACCCCGGGCAGCCGACTTTATCCTGAAACCGGGTCAACCCAGTTTGCTTTATTTGTTTAGCGGTTTTTTACAAGAATACATCAAGGGCCAGACGTGGCCACTGCACACATGAGCACGTTTTTCTCGCCGGCTGTTTGCCAACCTGTTTTCAACACGCCTGTAAACCTGCCTATTCATTTGGGTCTGCCTGTTCAGGGCTCCAGGGTCGCTTAAACCAAGTTTCCAACTACCTGGTACTGGTGAAGTAGGGGAGTAGGATATCTAAGAGAAAAGTGCCAACGCAAATCACTTTCGTGAACAACTGGTGACTTAAAAGCACGTATTAACGAATGGGCGCATTTTGCGTCGTTTTCATCATGTGCATGTGTGCGTGTGCGTGTGCGTGTGCGTGTGCGTGCGCGCGTGCGCGTGCGCGTGCGCGTGCGCGT